>APFE031206884.1:27670-101460 GCA_000404065.3 Pinus taeda
TAATCCGAAACGGATGGGTGAACTGGACAGTCATCCAGAAGATGAACTGATCCGTTTTATTTATGTATATAAATGTATATTACCTAATGAATAATGCAAGTCAGTTTTCTCTCGCTCATTCATTCTGGAGTTACCCTGGCCTGACAGTAACCACAAAATATTTATCATATTTATACAATGCAAGGTGATAGAAAAATATTTACAATATATGCGTGAATGTACTAAGTTCAGGACCATTAGCATCATATCTACATACTTACCAAAAGACAAGGGTCATTACAAACCCTTAAAAATAGCCATAAGGCCTTCCTCTTTTGCATCTCCTTGACCACAAGGGTTTAATTCAAAAACACATAGTTCCTTTAAATATTTGAAGGTTGAGGCAACCACTTCAAGCCTTTTAACTTAAAGATAATCAAATATTTGAAATTTTTTACAATAATAAGTCCATTATGAACACTCCTCATCTTAGAGTTGGGTAGAGAGGGAGAATCCTTGATTGATTCCAGCCTTGTAAATGAACAACTTTTCCTACTCATTGGTTGGAATCTCCACCTCTAGTTGACACCACTAACACAACCAAAAGTCCAAGATACCCATAAGACGTGCCCTACACCCAAGGTCTTAGACTACACCTCCATAAAATGTACCTTCAACTTTAGATGTCCCAAAACAGTAATATCCTAACCAAATATAGCCTATTTGTTAGATTTTTGTAACTTTCTCCTTAACTAACACTTGTTTTTAACTATTTAATCCACTTACCATATACTCTCTCTTGTTTTCACCCACCTAGTATACAAGAGCGCATATGTTTTTAATACAACCATGTTAAGAGGGCATGTTTCTTCCTTACACTTGAATGTTTTCAATACAACCAAGTTAAGATCACGTGTTTCCTTTTCATATTCCAAAAGTATAATATGTCTATCTCTATAAACTAACCACAAAACCATTGCATAAAAAAGGTAAGCTTAAAATTAGATTAAAATTATTATGATAAATACACCAAATATGGAAAAAATGTTTTCAAACACAACCATAAAAAAGTGTTAGTTTGTCAAATACAACTACAAACTTATTAAACCATCCTAGATCCATCTTAACCCAGATCTATCAAGCGCCGAGACGGATCCAATCTCTCGATGTGCAAACCTCTTTTTTGCGCTTGAATAGATCCAGGTTAAGATGGATTCTAGGTGGTTAATAATATAAAATACTATAGTAATATATTATGTGGTATCTATGTGTTGTCTTTCTTATTCCCTCCTCTCTATCTCACCAACATACACAACCTCTCTCTCCATATCTATTTCTCTCTCTCTCCCTCTTCCTCTTCTGCCTCTCTCTTATGTCTAAATCTCTCCTCGTCTCCATCACTCCCTTGTTCCACTCCTCTCTTCTCTCTATCCTTTCTCCCTCTATGTTCTTTTCCTTCCTTCCTTCCCTCTCTATCCCCTCCAACTTCATCTTTCTCTCCTCTTCTCTTAGTCCTCTCTCTCCTTTCTCTCTCCACTCCCTCTGTCCCCCCATCATTATCCCCCCCCCCCCATCTTTGTGCCTCCCTCTATCTCTCTTTCTCTTCTCTCCCTATCTTTATCCCCACCTATTCTCTCTCTTCCCTCCTCTCTTCTCTCCCTCTCTCTCTATCCATATATCCCTTGTCACTCCCTCTCTCTCTCTCTCCACCTCTATCTTCCTATGCCTAAGTTATTTCCTCCCTCTCTCTCCCCATCCAACTCCATTTCTCTCTCCCCCCCGTCTTCTTCTCTCTTCCCCCCCTCCAACTCCATATCTCTCTCCCCTCCGCCTCTTCTTCTCTCTCTCCCCTCTCTCTCTTCCTACCTCCTTCTCTCCATCTCCCCCCATCACTCTCTCACTCTCTCTCTCTCTCTCTCAACCCTCCATATTTGTCACTATCTCCCTCCCCATCTCTTCCCTTCATTTTTCTTGCTATCATGACTTGGATCCTTAGTTAAGATAGATCTATGTTGGTTCTTACTAATATTTGTATTAGATAAATTTCACATCTTTAAATATAAAAGTATTCTCCTTTTTAATTTTATTAAAACCTTAATTTAATTTATATGGGAATAATTTTAGTAGTCGTGGATGGAGGTTTTATATATATCTCAAAACTAATGACAACACTTTTCCTAATATCTTAAAATAAAAAATGTTATAAAATTAAACTAAATTAAATTTTTTTATTGTGAAATAAGTTATGGTTTTTGGGCATGCGGTATTGATAAGCCATGGTATTGTAACAAAGATTATTTACAAGTTAATAATATCCATGGTAAAGTGGGGGTGAATATGGATGGTTAAGAATCTTTTCATATTGTTATAAAATATTTAGATTGTGAAATAAGATATGATTTTTTCGGCATGTGGTATTGATAAGCCATGGTATTAGCCCATGCTATTGTAACAAAGCCTATTCACAAGTTCATAATACCAATGAAAAAGCGGGGGTGAGTATCCATGATTAAGAATCCTGTCATATTCTTATAAAATATTTTGATTTTGAAATAAGTTATGTTTTTTAGGCATGTGGTATTGATAAGCCATGGTATTGGTCCATGGTATTGTAACAAAGTCTATTTACAAGTTAATAATATCCATGGTAAAGTGAGAATGAATATCCATGGTTAAGAATATTTTATTTTGATTCTAAAATAAGTTATGTTCTTAGAGCATGTGGTATTGATAAGCCATAATAATGGCCCATGTTATTATAACAAAGCCAAACATATTAATAATATCCACTGTAAAGTGGGGGGGTGAATATCCATGGTTAAGAATCTTGTCATATAGTTATAAAATATTTTGGTCATGAAATAAGTTATGGTTTTTGGGCTTGAGGTATTGATAAGCCATGGTATTGGCTCATGGTATTGTAACAAAACCTATTCATGAGTTAACAACAAAATCAAAATATAACAAATTGAATTTTAGTATTTTTATTATTAATTGAGCCAACATTTAGATTTTTTGCACTCATCCCCATACTTTGGACTTTTATTATTATTATTATTACTATTACTATTTAACTAAGCCCATATTTAGAATTGTTTACAATACTTACATTACACCTACACATCTACTTTATAATCTATAAATATTGTATTTATTGTTTTTTAGGGAGGAAAATTTTAACGTTTTTGAAAAAATTCAGCCTTTTTGATGTAACAAAACCCTCCCAAATCCAATCTTCATTTATGTTCTAAAACATGTAGCATATTTTCAGTTTTCATAGGGCAGAGGGAAAATGAGTAGAACATTTTCACTTTACACAAGGCGGGAGGGAAAATGAGATTAAAACAAGTAGTATATTTTGACTTTTCATAGGGTGAAGGGAAAATGAGTAGCACATTTTCACTTTTCACAGGGTGGGAGGGAAAACAAGATTGAAGAGAGTTGTGAATTAAGGTTTTACTAGTAGCATACTGACATCGAACCCCACTATTGGATCTTCAGTCCATTAATGATGCCCAGGTATATTTCATTTCTAACTTCGCTACATTTCCACCCCACTTTTAGTCTTCTTCCACACAGGGAGGAGTACACACACCTCAGATCTTTGGTTCAAAATTCACTATTTTTTTCATACTTGCTTTTAAGTTTATGCTTTAATATCTGTGCCACACTTGATGCTCTAAAATCCCTACGGTGGTGTCATCATCAGTAAGCTCCTATTCCTTTTATTCATTCTCTATTTCTGGATCAGTGAAACCGCCCTTAAATTCTGAAAATTAGTAGAATTTACTTTAAAACTTGTATGGTTCTGTCGAAGCCTTGAAAATCGGGTCTACAACAAGGGGGATACCCACTCGGTCTGAACCTTGAAAGTAGCTCTTTTTCTATTTAGGATGTGGGTCTAACTGGGCATAATGGGACCAATTTCCCAATTTGTCTGTGTTGATAAGAATTGATATTTCCGTTTTCTAAAGATTTCTGACTAAAATGATTTTGATCTAAGTCTAATTTAAAAATGCAATTGTATTCTAATGAACATAAATATTTAAGTCTAAAACTAACCCAAGATTCAACTTTTCATTTATGTGATCTAAAATGATTTCGAACAACAATTGGCAAGAAAGATCATTCAATCGCTACAAGAAAAGAATTCGATAAAAATGAATTGTTTCGTATAAAAAGTTAGCCGAAACAATTGTGAGAAGCATATCGCATAATAAGTCATTCATCTATCGAGCATAAACAGAATAGTCATCACCGTACACAAGTGCCAAATGATAACTCAAACATTCAAGCTTTCATATATAAATAACCGAGCATAAAATATTACTTAGACACATAAGCAGAAATCATTAAATGATAAAAGTACCATTGATAACAAGTCCTACTCATGACCTTCGGTAATATAGATTTATCTCTTCATATTTCAATATCTACTAAGAGTACAAAAGTGCATTTCAGTAGCAGACATCAAACATAGATATCAATAAATCTTGTTCCATTCATTCATCAAAACCTCCTCTAAGGGTGCAAAAGTGCATGTTCTGAGGAAATTTTTTTGACAAATTTTAGGACCTTGTTCCATTCATTCATCAAAACATCCTCTGAGGGTGCAGAAATGCATGTTCCGAGGAAATATTTTTGACAAATTTCAGGACCCTTCTCTAAATGCATGAGAGGGGTTAAAATACTACTTCCTAAATACTAAAAATAGTTTATTACAAAAATATAGGAGGAGGTTTAAATGACCATCCTCATCTAAGGAAAATATAAATCAAAACTAAAACTAAAACTGAATCTAAAAATAACTATCTATGTATCTGTTCTCTGTGGTCGCAAGCATTTAGCATCGGCTTGAGGAGGGTCAGTTGGCCGACCTCCGATTTTAGTTGCCCTCATAAAATAGATCGGCAAGTGCTAGCACTATCTTCTCGGTAGAGTTTATAAGGCATTTGAGAGTCATGCATTGGCTGTGAGGTTTAACCAAGTACTGCCAGTAAGTTTCCCAATTCAACTTGGTTAACTTCTTAATGGAATCTACCCTTTCCTTAGCCTTTTGTCTCCTGCTTGTCTACATTTGTTGTGCTTTTGGGAGAAATCGAGGAGCGGTCTTTGATATGAGGTTTGCTCTGTGTATGTTTTCATTAACACAGTCAATGAAATTGTTTACCGCTGTAGCTGCCTCTTCTACTGCCTATTCTGCCTTCCTATTATTTAGTGCTTTTCCCCGAGGTTTTCTGGCTTACATGTGATTGAGTGCTCAGGGGCTTTCCTTCTTGAGGGGTTTTTCCTAGCGATGCGCTAATCACGCATCAGAAACTGCTTCATTTTTCCGATTCGGGCTTCCTAGGTGCTATTTTTGCCTCCTGCGAGGTTTTGATGGGCCTTGGTTGGCATGCTTTGCCCTTTTTCAATGGTTTCTTCCTTACCAACTAGTTCTTTGTACACTCTGCCAAATATTCATTTTCTTTGGCAAATTTCTCCACGAACTGCTTGTTGTAGGTTGCCTGCGACTCTGGTAGATGATACATAAGGTCTTGGCCTTGAGTCTTGAATTGCCTGTCTGTTATATCGGCACTATCCAGTACCCACTTGACCATGTTTGTGTATGGAAGAATCTTTGGCCTTGCTGCTATTTGGTGTAAGAATGAACATGCAAGTTCAGTGATTAATGCTTTAGATGACCCGCGTGAGTCTGTTGTTGCTTTAACCTCCATAACTCTCGGCTTTTCTTCTTCGAGCAAACTGTACATGCCTTCCCAAGTAGTTATGCTGACATCTTTGTTACAGGTGGTGTCTGTGTATAAGGGCGTCATCTCTTTGCCTCTGCAACTGGAGCCTTTCCTTTCTTTCCCATTATGTTTTGCACCCTGCTGCGTATATTACTCTGCTTGATGCTCCTGCAAATTTACAAGTAAGGAAAGAGATAAAGTGGCGGGAAAGCTCTTTAATTCTGAAATCATATCGAATATACCACCCTACGTGAAATAACATTTCAATCAGTTTTAAATCTTATCTCATAAATGACCACCAACTAACCATTAAATTGACATTAATGCCCATAACTTGGTATCAAATTATGAGAAAAACTTTATTGAACGATGAGCCCTGCAGATCTGCGATAAAGCAGTTTTTTGATTTGCTTCACAATATCACAGATCACAATATCGTTAATCCGTTTTATCAACAATCATTTATCACCTTGACCATCTGCGAGATGCGATTTGCAAGATATCTTAGCACATATCGCCGGATCAGGATATTTTACCTTAGGTGATACTTGCGGTGTATGAAAGTTGTGATGTGAGATGAGCCTTTAAGGCGTTCGATCTCGTGTCACATTTTCGCAATTCCAAAATCTTGTTTATGTGATGTTTCCATTACCCTTTCCAATGCGATGTTTTATTGTTAAGAGAACGATCTTATTTGGAATTGATCATAAAACTTAGTTTTTTTAGGTTTTGCAGGTGTTTTGCCAAGTTTATGATAGCATGTTTTATTCAAAGGGGAATATAAGTACTAGTTTTTTATTTTTTAGAAGGGCCCCCATTTATTTAGCTTTATTGCTAAAACTAAATAAAAAGGGGGGTTGTTGCTGGCCACAACAATTGGTGATTCACTAGGAAGAACCAATTATCTCTGATTATCTTTTGAATTTTCTAAACTTCCAAAACAGAAATTTTTTGCTGGAAAATCAAAATTTACTATAGAAATATAAAGTGTATCATGCTTTCAGCTGTCAATGGTAGTTTGTTTCTCCTGTGTTAACTCTGATTATTTACTTCCCAAAGCTAGTCATTGTATTTACATCAGTTACTACTTAGTTTATAAAGATAAAACAAAGACTTCTCTGTAGATCAGTTTTAAGTATGCTCATTTGTCGTAGGTAGAGCCTCAATAGGGTTACTTGTTACCCAACAATGATCTTGTATCCTACTTGGATACATATACAATTTTCAAAGATAAATCCATATCCACACTTGTTTTTTTTTTGTTTTCTTTTAATTCTTAAAGAACAATGTCTTGGTTTAGTAGCCAAATTATGACAGTGCCATTCACTTGATTTATAACTTTGCTGAACAAGCTAGCTAATGATGAGACCCCTTGTCTTTTGATTGCAACAAACTTGAGCCATTGCCCTGTTGTGGTATGCAGTTTTGGCAATGTCAGCAAGTCATAATATCTATGATCATGATAAGTCGTCTCGTGATGAGACCTCTTATTCTTTAAGCTTAAAGTGTATTATTGGATTATTCCTTGAAACTTGTAATTCACTAGGTGGGGAGGAAGTCATTGGTTCCTTAAGAATAGCTCTCGACGACAATTATAGAGTTTTTGGAAATAAATTTTCTACAAAGAACCTTTGTTTTGTTATTGATGCTTTTCATTGACTAACATAAAACAAATTCTCGCTAAAGATTGTTTTTCATCAAAATTCGTAAGGCTGAAACCAGTAGCATTTTCAAGCTTATAGAATTTGACTATATTTTTCAATAATAATGATCAATTTTCCAAATCAGTTCTATTTATACAAGTGAAAAACAAAATCCAAAAGAAACACTAATATTTTTTGTGAATTCCCAAAGTTAACCATTTACAACTTGTTTTATTATCAAAATAAAGCTATAAACAATAATTTACAAAAATGGAAGAGGTCATCTTCTATGGAAAGTATTTTTTAAGGATTTGCCCATTAACAGGTAAAGATTCTTTTTTCCCTGCTAAATCTTGCAACATGAAAGTGGATGGACCTATGATTTCAACAATTTGGAATGAGCCAAGCCACATTCGTTGGAATTTAGAATGTTTGCCTTAGTCTTCATGAGATTTATCCCATTTCAAAACTAAATCTCCAATTTGAAAATCCTTCTTAGATACCATGCTTTAATTGAAGGAATCCTTTACTAATGCTTGATGATGAGCATGTGTGATTTGAAAATCCTTCTTAGATACCATGCTTGATGATGAGCATGTGTTCTCGTTGTTCTTCTAGCTTAAGGATCTACAATTGTCTTAGTTGTAATGATGAAGTTGGTGTTTCAGTGATAAATTGAAATAAGGCCAAAGAAGTAATTGCTAGATGAGTTGGGAGAACTACTTATTTCACATAAACTAATTCAAAGGGAGAAGTGCCAATGGAAGCCTTTTGGGTTATTCAGTCTGCCCATAAAGCATACATCAAAGATTTGTGTCAATTTTTATGATTCTGATCAATGGTTCGCTTAATGATTCTGATTAAGTTTTTATTCGTTGATTCGGCCAACCCGTTCCCGTGTGGGTAATAATTTGCAGAATATTTAAGATTAAAACCTCTTTTAAGTGCAAATTCAGTCATAACATTGCCAGAAAAATATGATGCATTATCAAACCTTAAAGCAGAGGGTAAAAAAGACCTGGTGATTATGAACTGATCTATGAAATCAATGATATGCTCAGCATTGGTTGTCTTGAGTAGAACTGCTTCTACCCATTTAGTAAAATAATCTGTAGCTGTAAGGATATACCTATGCTGTTTAGAAGAGTGAGGAACGATCTCACCTATTATATCCAATCCCCATTGATCAAAAGGTTGATCAATGTTCACTGGTTGCAAAGGAAATGATGGTTTCTTTTGTATTCTGGCAATAGTTTGACAAATTTGACATTTTCTTACATAGCTATGTGTATCTTTAAATAGTGTAGGCCAATAGTATCCTGCATGCAAGATTTTATGTGTTGTAGCATCTTCCACATAATGTCCACCTGCTAGTCCATCATGGAGTTCCTGCAACACCTTTTCAGCTTCAGAATTATCAAGACATCGAAGGAGAACATAATCATAATGCATCCTAAAAAGTACATCATTTACGAGTTGATACTGCTTAGCCTTCAATCTTAAGGCTCTTTTCTTAGTACAATCCAGATTTGAAGGAGCATATTCGTCTTTAGATAAAATATGATATCAACATATCTCGATTCAATATCATTTAGGCTTACCTCATACATTTGTACCTCTTGATTTGAAGATGATATTTCAGAAATAAGCGATGCTCCAACTAACATCTTGCAAAAGCCTTGTCCTTTTACGATATTTGCTAGCTTGATCTCAGTGTCATATTCTTGTAAGGCAGTGACCCAATTTTCTCTCTTTTCACCCACATCTTTCTATACTAAGAAATTTCTTACCACTAGAAACAATACTATGATCTTTGTATGGGTTTTAAGAAGAAAGGGCCTAAAATATTTGATTTCTTTGAAAATAGCATAAGCTTGTTTCTCAATGTCAGAGTAATTTAATTTAGCCCCTTGCAAATTTGAACTAAAGAAGACAATTGGGGCTTTTGCCTTATCTTGATTGGCTTGAGTGAGTATCGCAGCATATGACTTATCAGAGGCAAATGTATACAAAATAAAAGGATCAGAAAAATTTGGAGTCGCTAGGGATGAGGCATTAATAATCGCTTGCTTAATCAGATTGAACACCTCATATTATTCTTGGCCCCATTTGAAAAGTAAATTCTTTTTTATCATTGCTTGTAATGGTGACACAATTCTTGAAAAGTCTGGAACAAATATTTTAACAAAAGTAATCTGACCAAGGAAGGATTGCATGGCTTTCTTATTATGTGGCAAGGATATTTCAGAAATTTGCTTAATTCTATTGGGATCAATATGGATTCCAAAATTTGACACTATAAATCCAAGAATTTTTCCTTCACTTAATGCAAAAAAGGACTTTTTTGGGTTAAGTGAAATCCCATACCTTTGGCAACGTTGGAAGATTTGCTTTAAGTCTCTAAGGTGATTATCACGTTTTTTAGAATATACTGTTATGTCATCCAAGTAAATCACCACTGATTTGTTTACTAATCCCTTAAATGCGATATCCATGGCTCTTTGAAATGTGGAGCCAATGTTAATCAAACCAAATGACATCTTTTGATATGCATAAGTACCCCATTTGGTTCTGAATGTGGTTTTTAACTGATCTTCAAGATGGACTAGGACCTGGTTGTAGCCGAAAAAACCATCTAAAAAGGACATTAACTTTGATCATACAACTGTTTGCAATATTTGTTCCATAGGAGGCAGGGGAAAACTATCCTTTTGACAGGCTTTGTTAAGATTTCGAAAGTCAATACAAATCCTAATATCTCCGGTTTTCTTTCTAACTAGAACCATATTGGAAACCCACCTAGAATGTCAAATGGGAAAAATAATTTTGGCTTTCAATAATTTATTAAGCTCGAACTTAATCTGATTTTCGAGATTAGGATGGATTTTTCTCAGCTTTTACTGGATAGGTTTTTCATCAGCTATCGTTGGGATAGTATGCTGAATAATTGAAGCGTCGTAAGTCTTAAGGTCATCTTAGTTCCAGGCAAAGACGCTTTTGTATTTTTTCAGAAGTCGAATGTAGGCTAATTTTTCTTCTGGGGCTAGGGAAAGACCTAGGTTGATATTATGTGGCTTGGTATCCATTCCTAGATTTACTAATTCATAGTTTAGAGTTGAACTTTGAAGTTTTGAATTGGTAGATCTCTTAAATCGGTCTTTCAAATCATATAGGTCTTCCAACTTGACTATAGATTTTGGTATAACATTATTAGTTCTCTCTTGTTGAAACTGTTTGTCATGTTGGTCCTCATTAATTATCTGATTAGTATAAGATCCTTCCGATATCAGGAAACTTACAATATTAGGATCATCATTAAAAATTCTCTAGTTTGTAACATTATCAGGGATGGAGGGCCTAAAGATCAATTCGGTTGAGAATCTGTCTGGGCTAAAGTCTTCTGATGGGATGAGCTTGTAAGCTACATTAGCCAGGAGGTCAGCACTTGCATTTTGGAGTCAATGAATAGATGAAATATTAAATGCTATAAAATGTTTAGTCAGATCTTCTAAAGATTGATAATGCTTCAAATGACCTGATACACAATGTATAGTATTTCATACCTGTTTAATAACAATCTCAGAGTCTCCGAAGATTTGTTGATACTTGATTTCTAATCTGATTGCCTTGTATAGTCCTTGGACTAGAGCTTCGTATTTTGCAGTATTGTTTGTGCAATCGAATTCATGTCTACATGTTAGCATAGTTTTGTTTCCCTCTGGACTAACTAATACACATCCTACTTCTGCTCCATCATTAGACTTAGAACCATCAAAAAATAATTTCCAAAATAAAGATTTATTTACAGGATTATCTATAAAATTAACACATTTAGAACTATCTGTTTGAGAAAAATTTTCCACTTGAGACAGAACAAAATGTTCTAAGTAAGGCGAAATATGAGCATTAAAATTTCCTTAAGAAAGAGTCAACATAATAGTTTCCAATTATATTGTTGTTGTATGCTATAGGTTCATTTTCTCCTTCCAATTCTGTCACTATGTCTTTATGGTGTCTTTCTTTCTCAACCTTTATCTGATTTGGTTTACCTTTGTAAGGGAGCCACATATGTGACCAATTAGTCGCAAAGTATCCATGAAGCTTTTCAGACCAATCCCTACTAAGAATTAAACCATAATATTTGGGAATATCTGCAACTAGAATATCAATAACTTGACATACCTTTGGATTAGATGATAGCCTTATGGTAACTTGATTTAGTTCACCGATTACTTCAAGCTACGATCGGTCGAGCTGAACTATGCGTACATCAGATTTTTGAGGTTGGACGTTTAACTTTGCACATATTGTTTTAGGTAAGATATTAGATGAAGCTCCTAAATCTACCAAACAATTATGCAAGTTTTTATTGAAAATTTCGTAAGTAAGAAGGAATGGGGGAGTATGGGATTTAGACCTACCTCCGATTAAAGCAATATCATTCGGATCAACTTTATTTGCCATATTATTTGGAGGTTTTCCCATCTCATGAGAAGCTTGTGAGATTACAATGGCGGGAAGAGGTGCAACAGGTATTGCATGTAATTCTTTCATAAGCAACTTTTGTTGATGCTTTAATTTGCTCAACCCATGAAAAGTAATGTTAGCCCTAGTCTTCTTCATATCTTCAACGATATTATACTCCATCTCATCAGAAACAATCAGTGTTTTTGATGGAGTTGAGGGATCAGATTGGATTGGGCTTTTTTGAGTCACTTTTGGTGATGATTTCTTACCTGCAACTTTATCTTTAGATGTTGAGCTTGTGCTCTTCTGTTTAGGACTAGGTTGTGGAGGATTGAGTTGATTTCTACTTCTTGTACTAACTGGTAATACCTCTTGATCTTCTTCATCTGGAAGAATGAAGAACGACATTCCCTATACTTCTACAACTTCATCTTCATCAGTACATTCTTCGTTAGAAAATTCCTTTTCTTCTTCTTATGGTTTTGCATTTGTTATAACATTGGGTGGCTTTGAATCGGTTGAAGGATTTTTTATATAAGGCTTGTAGGGTTTCTTCGAAGAAGTCTCTGCTACTTGTTTCTCAATGTCAACCATTTCGTTAGACATGGTTTTTAAGACTTTCTGCAATCCTTCTAAATCAAATGGGTCTTTTGCTTGCTTTTTCTTAGGATCATTTCTAAAAGTAACCTTCTTAGATTTTCTTTCACTTACACCATTTTTCTTTTCTAAAGCTAAGATACGTTTCTATACTGTTATCACTTCTTTCATGTTTTCCGCTAATGTTGCCTTGGCATCCCTGTCAACAAAGATAGCTATGTTTGATGGTAAAGCAGATACGTACCATTCACTTCTAACTTCTTCGCTATGCATGGAAGCAGTCGGGATTTTGTTCAAAATCTTATTGAAACACGAGTTAAAATATTTGATAGGTTATCTTGATTCAGTCTTTAGATTCAATAGATCGTTGATCAGTGTTGTTGTAGATCTATCATCGCCAAACTTAGTCAGTAATTGCTCTTGGAAAATGTCCCAACTAGTGATGGATCCCGATGGTAATGAAAAATACGAGGATCCAGCTGCTCCCTATAGAGTATAAGGGAAAATATAAACAACAACATCTTCATTAGTAACACCATTTAAATTTATTGATAACATAAAGTTGTTTATGTGTTGTTCTGCTAGCATGCATGCTTCAGGATTAAACTAGGTAGCCATTTTTCAGGATGGGCCGGTAATTGACTTAAGGGGTTAGACATTAAGACTGACCCTAGGTTATTCCATGGGGTTTGGGCCATTGTTGAACTACTAACTGAGGAAAGCATGGACGAAGTCACTTGTGGAAGGGATGAGGATGTTAAAGTTCCAGTACTCTGATGGACAACAATTTGAAGTGGAGGGGTGGATGGTTGACTTTGCAATGGAGAAGTTTAAATGGATGTTGATGATGAAAGAGTCTCACTATCAGACCCTTGAGGTGATTTCCTTGCTCTTTTCCTTTTAGGTAGAGGTAATTCGGTTGGTTCAATACCAAACTTTTCACTCTGCAATCTGGTTAAGGGATGTGAAGGATTGTATTGCAAAGTCACACTAACTTGAGATATTTCAGACTTTTGTGGTGATATCAAAAATCCTTGAAGTTTATGAATCAAAGATTCAACTTTAGGAGGTTCAATAGTAGATTTCTCTGAAATGTTTAGGTTTGTGCAGTGGTTGTTGTTTTCTCAACTTCTTACTTAGGATTTAAAGATTTGGAATGCGATGGAGAAGTCAGGGGAGATGTTGAGGGCAATTTACTCTCAGAGTGGCATTTAGATTTGGATTTACTAGCCATTCATAGTTCGGGGCCCTCCTTCTAGATTCAAAATATGTTGAAGCCCTAAAAATCGGGTCTACAAAAAGGGGGATACCCACCTAGTCCAGACCTTGAAAGCAGCTCCTTTTCTGTTTGGGATGGTGGGTCCCACTGGGGATAATGGGACCAGTTTCCCAATTTGTGTGTGTTGATAAGAATTGATATTTCTGTTTTCTAAAGATTTCTAACTAAAATGATTTTGATCTAAGTCTAATTTAAAAATGCAATTGTATTCTAATGAACATAAATATTTAAGTCTAAAACTAACCCAGGATTCAACTTTTCATTTATGCAATCTAAAATGATTTCGAACAACAATTGGCAATAAAGATCATTCAATCACTACAAGAAAAGAATGCAATAAAAATGAATTGTTTCGTATAAAAAGTTCGCTGAAACAATTGTGAGAAGCATATCGCATAATAAGTCATTCATCTATTGAGCATAAACAGAATAGTCATCACCGTACAAAAGTGCCAAATGATAACTCAAACATTCAAGCTTTCATATATAAATAACCAAGCATAAAATATTACTTAGACACATAAGCAAAAATCGTTAAGAGATAAAAGTACCATTCATAACAAGTCCTACTCATGACCTTCGGCAATATAGATTTATCTCTTCCTATTTTGATATCTACTAAGAGTACAAAAGTGCATTTCAATAGTAGACATCAAACACAGATATCAATAAATCTTATTCCATTCGTTCATCAAAACCTCCTCTAAGGGTGCAAAAGTGCATGTTTTGAGGAAATGTTTTTGAGAAATTTCAGGACCTTGTTCCATTCATTCATCAAAACCTCCTTTGAGGGTGCAGAAGTGCATGTTCCAAGGAAATATTTTTGACAAATTTCAAGACCCTTCTCTAAATGCATGAGAGGGATTAAAATACTACTTCCTAAATACTAAAAATAGTTTATTACAAAAATATAGGAGGAGGTTTAAATGACCATCCTCATCTAAGGCAAAAATAAAACAAAACTAAAACTAAAACTAAATCTCGAAATAACTATCTATGTACCTGTTCTTTGTGGTCGCAAGCATTCAACATTGGCTTGAGGAGGGTTGGTTGGCCGACCTCTGATTTTAGTTTCCCTACGAAAATAGAACCGACAAGTGCTGGCACTATCTTCTTGGCAGAGTTTATAATACATTTGAGAGTCATGCATTGGCTGTGCAATTTAACCAAGTACTGCCAGTAAGTTTCCCAATTCAACTTGGTTAGCTTCTTAATGGAATCTGCCCTATCCTCAACCTTTTGTCTCTATCTTGTCTGCAGTTGCTGTGCTTTTGGGAGAAATCCAGGAGCGGTCTCTGATATGAGGTTTGCTTTGTGTAGGTTTTCGTTGACACAATCAATGACATTGTTTGCCGCTGTAGCTGCCTCTTCTGTTGCCTGTTTTGCCTTCCTATTCTTTAACGTTTTTCCCTGTGGTTTTCCGACTTACATGCGACTGAGTGCTCGGGGGCTTTCCTTCTTGAGGGGTTTTGCCTAGCGATGCGCAATTAGCACTAAGTGCTAATCGTGCATCGAAAACTACTTCCTTTTTCCTATCCAAGCTTTCCAGGTGCTATTTTTTGCCTCTTGCGTGGTTTTCATTGGCCTTCGTCAGTGTGCTTTTCCCTTTTTAATGGTTTTTTCCTTATCGACCAGTTCTTGGTACACTCCACCAAATCTTCATTTTCTTTGGTAAACTTCTCCACGAAATACTTGTTGTAGGTTGCCTGTGGCTTTGGTAGATGATAAATAAGCCTTAAATCTTGTGCAGTGAATGACCCAATGAGGTCTTGGCCTCGAGTCTTGTATTGTCTATCTGTTATATTGACACTATCCAGTACCCACTTGACCATGTCTGTGTACGGAAGAATCTTCAGCCTTGCTGCTATTCAATGCAAGAATGAACATACAAGTTTAGTGATTGATGCTTCAGATGACCCGCGCAAGTCTGCTGTTGCTTTAACCTCCATAACTCTCAGCTTTTCTTCTTCAAGCAGACTGTACATGCCTTCCTAAGTAGTTATGGCTGCATCTTTGTTACAGGTGGTGTCTGTGTATAAGGGCGTCATCTCTTTGTACTTTGCAACCGGAGCCTTTCCCTTCTTTCCCATTACGTTATGCACCCTACTACGTATATTACTCTGCTTGCTGCTCCTATAAATTTACAAGTAAGGAAAGAGATAAAGTGATGGGAAAGCTCTTTAATTCTAAAATCATATCAAATATACCACCCTACTTGAAATAACCTTTCGATTAGTTTTAAATCTTATCTCATAAATGACCACCAAATAACCATTAAATTGACATTAATGCCCATAACTTGGTATCAAATTATGAGAAATGTTTTATTGAATGATGAGCCCTGCAGATATGCAATAAAGCAGTTTTGCGATTTTCTTCGCAATATTGCAGATCGCAATATCGCAGATCACAATATTGCTAATCCATTTTATCAACAATCATTTATCACCTTGAGTGTCTGCGAGATGCGATTTGTGAGATATATTATCGCATATCGCTGGATTGGGATATTTACCTTAGGTGATACTTGTGGCGTATGAAAGCTGCGATGTGAGATGAGTCTTTAAGGTGCACGATCTTGCATCACATTTTTGCAATTCCGAAAGCTTGTTTATATGATGTTTCCCATTACCCTTTGCGATGCGATGCTTTATTGTTAAGAGAACGATCTTATTTGGAACTTATCATAAAACTTATTTTTGTTTAGGTTTTGCAGGTGTTTTGCTAAGTTTATGATAGCATGTTTTATTCAGAGGGGAATATAACTGCTAGTTTTTTATTTTTTAGAATGGTCCCCATTTATTTAGCTTTATTGCTAAAACTAAATAAAAAGGGGGGTTGTTGCTGGCCACAATAGATTCTTAACTAAAAATTACTTAAATTTTCTATAAAGACTAAAATAGGCCAATACTCTGCGATCTACTCACTCTTTCTCACAAACCCTGATGCCCACCGATCTAGATGCTCTACATATGTTGATGTCTGCCTTCTAAAGCTCTTTAAAATTGGTGAATGCCTTCAGATGTCGTGTTATTTGGATCATTTGACGTCTAATGTGCTTTAAGGGCATTTCAACCCCTAGATTTGTATGTGCCATATTCCATCATGTTGGTTCCATTTATAGGTGCATTTCAATTTTAGTTGTGGGTAGAGCTTGACACAATCATTTTGGTTAGATTTCGAGAACTTGCTATTTAAAGTAGTTATCCTATTTTATAGGATAGGGCCTCCATGTCAAACATAGCTACATGGTATTGGTCCATGCATGTAACTTCTGTGCACTTTGAGGATGTGGTACTTCCGTTTACCACCCAAATTCACACAAACATTGAACCCAATTTCACGCAAATTTATGAAGTAACTGAACTGAATAATTCACACAAAAACTGAACTAAAATTCACACAAATTTATGAAGTAACTAAACTGATTAATTCACACAAAAATTGAACCCAAGTTCACACAAATTTACGAAGTAATTGAAATGAATTGTTTCTGTTATTAACTATTTACTATCGAACTAAATAATACATGCAAAAACTAAACCCAAATTCACACAAATTTATGAAGTAACCAAACTGAATTGTTTCTGTTATTAACTATTTACTATTGAACTGAATAATTCACGCAAAAACTAAACCCAAATTCACACAAATTTATGAAGTAACTGAACTAAATTGTTTCTGTTATTAACTATTTACTATTGTCAGGCATGAAACTATAGACTTATGCAACCTAAATACACACAACCATTCCATTATTCACAAATCCATAAATCGTAGTTAGAGAGGCAACCTAAAAATTAATTCAGCCATGAAATAAACCATAAAAAAATTAGTAATAATTCAATACAATTCATATATACATTTAGGAATACTTAACTGTCTGGAATTGTTCAACAATTAGTTGCAGAAGAGGGAAGTAAGATCACAACCATATGATTGAAGATCAATCACAGTTCATATTTTACTCCATCACTTGCTTCATCATTGACATTATCACTATTTCACTTGATCACATGATCCATTGTTAGCAAGATCTTTGTTTGACAATAGACCACACGTAAGGGTATATAGGCGTATTATCTTACTATCCATAAGCATCCCTAAAATATAATCTCTTCATGAGCATAATTGATGGCCTTTACTATATTGGAGCTAAGAAGTTGCTAAATTGAAGATTAATTTTTGCAAAGGATAGTGAGTAATTTCATTGCCTTTTTTTTTTTATAAATATTCCTCCCAATCCTATAGTTGTTCCTAGATGATAGGTACAGATAAAACAACATGATGCACTTCTTGTCTTCACATTATTGTTTGTCAAGTCTATGCTTCGAACAATACATAATAACTCTTTTGACGATACAAAAAAACACTTAATACTTGGTTAATAATATGAAGAAGTGCCTTGGTGTTGTTGTGCACAAACATATGGACAAGAACAAGAAAGTGAAAGAGAGTTGTAAATTTGGTTTGAACATAGATTTGCTACTGATCACTAGATCCATAACTAATGATCCCACAACGTTAGTAGATAATCGTTCCTTCAAATAATGATCCTCATATGTATCAGGTTATTTTTGTTTTATTCCACCTTCCATGGTTATGTGGAAGAAATTTTCTGATGAAGGGTGCTAAATTAACCCACCAACTTCATAGGGCTTCAATTGACGTTCTTATGTCTAGCTTCTAATTTCTAGTCTTTAAGGTCTCTTGCAATGGTATATATATATATATTGATGGGCCTTTCAGGACTATCTATATAAACAACTGATCTTTCACTAGATAGACGACAGAGTTAGCAACCTAAAGTTTTCTATCACATTTTTATTTTAAAAGAAAGTCCTCTAGTTCTTCTCTCAGGTTCCTCTCAGGTTTCCTTGTTTCCCTTCATGTTCACTTCCATCATTTACTTTAGCTATAATTTTTCTTAGCTGGGTTGTTTCTATGGTTTTAGTGTTGTAGTAATTGTTCTCAACATCTCTGTAATGTTTGCATTTCTTCGATATATGCTTCTCAAATTCACGTCCACTCCTCCACATACCACATTTTTTCTCTTTTTTCAATAGGGTTCTGGACATCATATTGCCAATTCTCATCCTGGAGCTGATTTTCTCCCCTATATCTCCTTGGTTGGATTTGCAACAAAGGAGGGAGAAAAAAATCTTCTTTGTTGGATTTGCCTCACTATAGGTTATTCCTACTTTAATACCAATTGATGGGTGTTGTAAAACACAAAACTTGTAGATAAGAAATAAAATTTACTACCCATCTCAGTGGATGGTGTCAATCACAATCAATGTATTTCGCTAAACAGAGGCCAAACAATTCCACCTGACGATTTTATCATTAAACTTGTATTATAACATTCAAGTAAATTAGTGAAATGATAGTGACACTACTCAATTACATTCACTTTGCAACATAAATTGATCCTCATGCATGAGATTAAGAAAGGATAAATAAAAATAAATACTTTGTTTCTCATAGAACAATGGGTTGCACGGTTTCTTCTTTAGGCAGAGATTCCATGCTAGTTCTCTTTCAAGGAGTTTACCCTTCTTGCTGCTCGGTGTTTATTCCTTAAAAATGTCCTTCATTATTAGTGGAGTGATATTCCTCAATTTCCAAGTGATATGCCTCAGCTGATCCAAGGATCTTCTTGCCCAATGATTGTGCTCAATTGTAGTTGTGGAGAATACATAAGCCCTCTATAGTAACATCATCAGATGTGAGTACCAAATACATGACATTGCCATTCTCCAGCAGAGCTTTGGAAGAAATTTCCCCTTGCACCAGAGCTATAATTTGGCTCCGCTTCAGAGATATGCCGAGGGAATAACCAACATCCAACTTTTGCTTTCCTAGCCTTGTATTTGCCATGGCGATGGCCTTGTTGGATTGACCATGGTATCTCTGAGTGGTTTTACACCAACTATACAAAGAGGGATCTAGGGTCTTGATTGCTTCCAAGGACTAAACAAAATCTACCACAATGGAATGCTGAGCAAGGCTAAATATGCCATACCAAATTAGATGTACATCCACAGTAGGACTACTAGTGAGCAGGGGACCATTGTGATAATTTAAAACAACGAGCTATTATTCAACCAATACAAAGGAACACATATCAATCACAAGAAGCAGACATACAATAAACTTAAACCCTCCCATTCCCAAAATTAGAGAAACCCTACAAACCCTAGCGTTGCTGGGTTTTTCCTGACAGACAAGAAATGCCTAAAAATTTTCCTCCCTCTTTTGTTGGATTTGCCTCACTGCAGGTTATTCCTGCTTTAATACTAATTGATGGGTGCTGGAAAATGCAAAACCTACACAAATGCATACTAATCTGTTGTAGGTAGATAAGAAATAAAATTTACTACCCATCTCAGTGGATGATGTCAATCATAATCAATGTACATCACTAAATAGAAGCCAAACAATTCCACATGAGGATTTTATCATTGAACTTGTATTATAGCATTCAAGTAAATCGGTGAAATAATAGTGATTCTACTCAATTACATTCACTTTGCAGCATAAATAATCACAATCAATGTACAACACTAAACAGAAGCTAAACAATTACACATGAGGATTTTATTGTTGAACTTGTATTATAAGATTCAAGTAAATTGGTGAAATAACAGTGATGCTACTCAATTACATTCACTCTGTAGTAGAATTTTATCCTCATGCATGGGATTATGAAAGGATGAATAGAAAGAAATACTCTATTTCTCACACAACAATGGGTTGCATGGTTTCTTGTTTAGGCATAGATTCCATGCTAGCTTTCTTTCCAGTAATATCCCCTTCTTGCTGCTCAGTGATTATTCCTTAACAATTTCCTTTGTTTTCAGTGGAGTGATCTTCCTCAATTGCCTAGTGATATGCCTCAACTACTCCAAGGATCTTCTTTCCCAATTATTGTGCTCAATTTTATTTGTGGAAGTCGGTGCCTTCTTCTCGAGAGAGTTTGTTGCTTCTCTTAATTTGTTTTCCTCAATGAATTCTTCCACTTTAGCCTAGTGATTTCTGGTCTATGTTAAAAATTCCTTTCTCAGTGATCTCCTCCTTTGCAATGAATGTCTTATTTATTGCTGGAGTTGATTTCTGTTTCATCATTCAACAAGATGTTTCTAGAAACAACAAGATCTATGATGCCATGCCATTGCACCCTGCTATATTTTTGTTAATTCGATATCTCTTTGTTTTTGTCTTATTTCTCCAGTAGTAGCAATCCGTCATCTCAACTCCTCTTGTTTTTATTGTGGTTCCAGTGTAATGGGTGAATAAACTAAGTACATTATATCTTACCTTTCATTCTAGCTATTTTTAGAAATGTCATGTTTAAAGTGGGAGTCATTGAAACTAAGACTGATACCCTGTGGGCTCATGTAAGTCTCACAAGAAGAAATTGATGATTAAACATGAACGAGATGTTGGAATTTAAACACGTTTTTGGTGATGCAAGAACACTAATGGACTGGGTATGCTCCTACATCAATGTCCAGCAGATAGCCTTTGTTTGAAAATATATGTGGAAGTTACAATTTATTTATCATGTGGCACAATTTGGTGCAGTTATAACATATTGAGTAGACAAGTAGATTAATAGATTCAATAGAGCAGTGGATCCAAGCCTGAGATTCCAATGGTAGTTTTCTTGATTTCAATGATAGGAATTGGATTTACAACATGCCACTGATGTTTTTAACTGCTTTCAAATTTGCCATTTGACAACATGTTTATGCCCTTGTTTGAATGCTAGAATTTAGTTATTTTCCCAATAACTATTTGGAGTAGTTTATGTTCTATTTGCAGCAGCAATCTTTATTTATTAGGGTTCTTTGAATTTATAGGTTCATGTTTAAAGACATATACATTTGAGTTCCCTTGGGTCTAGTTCATTTATTTCATCCTTTTATTATGTCAATCCTTGTGTTTATTAGTGATTTACAATTTGGTGATATTAGTTTCCAGCTACAACACCTTGTTGGATTTCTTAAAGATATTTTGTTGCCTTTATCTTACTATCTTTCTTGTGAAGCATGATTATTTATTTGCATACGTAGGGTTGAAGTTTAAGAAGTTGGTTTTGCATTTGAAGGACGATTTTCTTATATGATTTGGTTCTGTTTGGCATGTATATCAACCTTCAGAAGAAGAAGTGACGAGATTTCTTAATCCCTATGTAAATATATT
Organism: Pinus taeda; assembly: GCA_000404065.3. Lineage (NCBI taxonomy): Eukaryota > Viridiplantae > Streptophyta > Pinopsida > Pinales > Pinaceae > Pinus > Pinus taeda. The sequence goes on from APFE031206884.1 coordinate 49,576, forward strand.
TTCTTAGATTGTAATGAGACTGGTGATGGTGATCTTTTATTATTGTGTGATCACCATGATTCAACATATCATACATATTGTGTTGGCCTTGGAAGGGCTATCCCTGAAGGAGATTGGTATTGTCAAGGCTATCAAACATCTATGCCTGGACAGTCCAACACACAGGATGAAGATGTTGAGGATTTTGTGCTTGATTTTGACAATCGGGATGAAACTTAGGAATTAGAGGATTTGTGGAAGATGCTCCGCTTGGGATGGTTTTCAAAAGAATAAACATAGAGCTCAATTTATCACCTTCTTCTTCTTATTCTGCTCCTCTTGTAGAGACAATGCCAACTCATGTAAGAACAATTCACAGAAGGATTTTGCGATGAAGCACTCAAAATCCATCTCCTAGATTGCTAGATGCAGCAAGGGCTTCACTTAGGAAAACTAAAGTATCTGGGTCTACATCCCAAGTATCCATTGTATGAAAAAAAACTCTCTTAGGTCAGCACATACTTCAGGAGTGTGTACAGGCTTTACATGATAATTGGTTTGCACCAGGAAGAGGCTTTTAGTGGTTTTCACCTAACTCTTCCCTTGATAGATTTGGGGCCAGAGACGGGACTGATGAAATTGTACAACCCACACCCAATAGCAGGTTTCTTCTCTTTTGTGAATTAGCTTGGGGAAGTAATTTAGCCCCTGTTTTAGAGATGGAATATTATACAGTTAAATCTGATGTTGATCACACGTGGGCAATAATAGAATGTACTCTAGCGTCAAGAGAAGATAATATAGGTTTGGATAATTCTCATAAAGATGGAAGACATTGGTAGGGATCATCTTCTAGTCATAAAAAAATTATTTATAAGAATTGATGGACAAGACAAGGTCAATTGTTGTGAGCAGAAGTATCTTAACTGCTCATGTACGATCAAGAACTAGATATAGTCAAGATAGACACATTCCAACAACTACTAACTATTTGGGAAATCCAGAAAGGATAATAGAGGAGATATCATGTAGGGATGTTGGAAATAATAGGCTGCCAGCACTTAGTGTCTCTAATGAGATATTGGGTATAAGATTATCTAAAAGAAGTAACATTTTACATCATCAACTAAACAATGGTGGTTCATTTAGTATACCTCATGAAAATGGAGTCTGCAAAGTTGAAGGTGTAAAGGAGAAGGTGGTCTCCATGATAAAATCTCACATGAAGCACACACTCACAAGGAAACATCGGTAAAAGCATCTGCATTATTCCTTCTTTTATGGTTTGTCTCTATAGAGTTGATTTTATTGGGTGTACATTATATGCATCTCAAAATTTCTCTTTAGGAAATCCTATTTTTATTCTTTCCAAGAAAAACTCTCTAGGGAATCCCAATGGATGTTTCCCCACATACATGGATGGAATCCCTAGTAAACTCATTGGCATTGACTAGTGCACCTCACGCAAGGGATTTTGAACAGGGCACCTGCCAGCACAGAACTAGCCAAATACCCAGTAACATTAATGACATTCGGTTGGGCTAACCCCTTGGGCTAAATAAATCATAATCAACTACACTATTTGCCATATTACCATATTGATCATGTTCAACATTTTTCTAGAGTAACCATAACAATCCAAGCTTGTTTCGATTTTTATTTTGGTTTTTGATTCCTTTTTTGGTGTGGTGACAACTTTATATGACCGTATAGATGTTTATTTTTGTCAGAGTATATGTTGAAAAGTAGTCTATGCTCTCTTACATTCTACCTTGTCTGTTATGTATTGATGGAGTTTAGTTTCATTACTTGTGACCAAAGAACTGTGTCAGGCATGTATACAAGGATTCTTGTATCACTATTTATAAAACAAGCATTGTCCTTAAACAAGCAAAGTATATCCTTAATGCTACATGTTTTCCTCTCAGGGAACTTCCAATCCTAATAAATGAGGTGAAATTTAAGTGTTTCCAAATTCCAAATATCAAGTTTTGTGAATTCTCTCATATATGGTCCTAGAAAAGCGAAGTGAAATTTAATTATTTCCAAATCTTAAGTTCTATGAATTTTTGTAAATATTTTCAGGGAGAAAAACCCAAAATACTTTTTCCAGATTAGAGTTTTATAACACTAGGTACTAAAAAAATCTTCTATTTTCTGCTACAAATGCCTGATAGAGTTTGCCCCGAAACTTATCAGAAAATTAGTTAGATGCGCTGGATGGACTAAATAATTTTGAATGAATAATCACTTAACATAAATGATATATTAGGTTGCATAAATATATAACTTAGAAGCGTGAACTACAGAAGAAATCTCAACGAGATTGATATATTTTTAAATGAGTTGAATGAGGTCAGGAATAGCTTTGACTAGAGGGTGTTGAAAATGGCATAATTTTGTTTTGGTTGGATAGATTTAGAATTGAAAATCAACAGTTTTCTTGCTTGCATAACTTGGGAAGATTTTTGTATCTCAAGTCTCAACCTAATTGAATAGTATGATTTATGCCTTGAAATGTTGACATATGTTGTGATACCACTTCCTAGTAACCTAAACACTTTCGATGAAAATTTAGTTGTGAATTTTACTTGCAAAAGATATAAGTGAAAATATAGATTAATTGTCCCTTCTGTAGAATTTCCTTGAAATTCTGCTACTGCTTGAATGAATAAATATGAAACTAATTATTGCACCAACTCTACCAATTTGTAGTGGAATATAACAAGAATAAAACACAGTCACACTATAGAAAAAAAAAAAAAAAAATTTCTAGGGAACCCAACTAGGAAAACCCTCTGATAGCTGTAGAAATTTAAAATACTATCTATATTAGAGTTTGAGACACCTTGTTCAAGGCCAGGTTCATTGATGCTTATTGCTTTCCATATTCATTTTCATAAGCATTAGCGTTGTTTTCCATCAAATCAGAGTAGCTAGAAAGTGTCTCTTTGATTTTAGAAAGCAAACCAGGATCAACTTCATCCAAGAATCCCCTAGAAGGCTCATCAGTAGCAAGAAGAAAGGTCTTTTTTTTTTTTTTTATTTCATCACATGCATCCATCATAATCACTGATTTGTCTTCATTTCTTTCACAATCATTTTCAGTGTCAGATGCAAAAGGTAATTTTGTATGATATATTTCTTAGGTAACCAACCTCAGACATATTATTGGTTAATTTATGTTGTTTGAAGTTTATTGAGTTTGAGTTTTATCATGAAACTACTAGAAGCATGCTAGCATGGGTGAGTTGATTATCTTGATAACAATGTTATGGTTTAATCTAGTCCTTAAAAGGAAATTATAGTTGATGGTCAAAATTTCACATTCCTTTCATTTTTCTTTTATCTTCACATATAAAAAATATCTTTATGTTATAGCCTCTAGCTAGATATATACAGTAACTGCCACTCAGAAGTTGGATGCCATCATTTTGGAGCTTGAGCTTACTCAACTTACCTTTGTTTGAGTTGAAAATGTCATTAGATCTTATTATATCATCTATTGTAGACCATGAATCCAATTTACCTTTGTTTCAGCTAAAAATGTGAGTAGATCTTGCTATATCATCTTTTGTAGAGAATGAATCCAATTTCTCAGAGTCCATTTGCTTGAGGTATAACAAATCTACTTTAATTCATTAAACTTACTTTTCATATTATGTTTGTTGATTGTGATTTTGTAGGTCACATCTACATTGGAAAAGGGGCATATTTAATGAAGTGTGGAAGGAGAGGGAAGCTTTAGTTATGTCCTTTCAAACTTTCCAAGGTATGTAATAAAATTTAAAAAAATTTCTCCATAGAATGTTGTGATTTAGCTTTTTATTTTTATAATGGATTATTTATGTGATCTTCCCTCTCTCACACGCAACTAGAGTCTAGACATACATGATTTTTTGGGATATGTGGACAATGGATAGATTTAGGCTAGCCATTTATCTAGAAATTTACACTGTAGAAGATCAAGCATTTATAGTTGAATATTTCCTTGCCACTAAATTAGAGTTGAAGAGTCAGACTCCTATTTGTCAGGCACATACCTCACTTTTAAATAAATTTATTACTGACTCCGTATAGACCTTCCATGGGAGGGCAAAGAGTGATCACTACCATTGCTTAATATTCTGTGGACCAAGTAAAGATTCCAAATGTGTATACGTTAGTGGCTCCTTGGAGAATTCCAAGATTGGCGCTATTGTAGCAACAAGAAATGCATTTATTTTGAGTTCTTCATTAGTGCATTGATAGTATATTGTTTATTCCATACAATACCTCAACAATGTATGATCAAATTACAGTTAAGCATGTCATAATATTTTGACTTACCCTCTTTTAGAGGGAAACTAGAGTGTGTGTCAAGCTTGCACGTCACAATTGTATCATGAGGAGTTTACCTGGGACAATTTTTGTGGATCTAAGAAGCAAGATACCTCTGGGAATTCAAGAGGCAACAATACTACACAATGGGAAAGAGATTTCATAGTTAATGTGGCTTTCACATTATGGTTGGAGTCAGTTTTTTGGCAAGATGTTGGATACCCCAACTTCCTTTTTATGACTGAGTGCAAGTTTGAATCCTTCAACATCTTCCTTACTCAATTTTCATTAAGTGATGGGTTTTCTCATAAGTTCTTCACACCTATAAACTTTACCAGAGTTGTTCTTGAGTCTTTGGAGGTGGTTAGCTTTTCAAAGAACACAAGTACAAGAAGATGAGAAATAATATGCCCGACCAATTTGAAGTTATCTCCCTACGAATAGGGTGTTCCAATTCATAAACCCGATGACTCGCTCTACTTAATTCTAGTGAACAAATTTGGGAGTTGCCATGAATCATGAGACAATTCCAACCCCATAACTATAGATTTCCTATTTAAATCTAAACCACTATATTATAATCTACACAAGGAGAACTCCATTCTTGTTTCAAAATAACTTGCAATCGACTTGTACCATGCTATTTAATATTTTCTGTATTTATTCACATCCTTGGTCTGTGACATAAAGATGCAACAAGCTACCTTGCATTTTGTATATTAACACTCCTAAAAAATAATAAAGTATGCCCAAATCTATCATTTCAAATGATTTATGTAACTCACCTTTTTGTTTTTCAATTATTGAAGTTGTTACCTATATTGATGATATCATCTACAACTGATACCACAGTGACAATATATGCTATAATTTTATCCGTGTTACTCTGAAGGTGTTTCTCCTTTAGTATAGCAGCAATACATTGTAGTTTCCATTTAGGGGAGAAGTGTACGTAGTAGCAACCTTGGTCTGTGTGCAGATGGGTTGAATGCACATTAGACTCTATCTGTTATTTTGAAGGTATTTCTCCTTCAACAATTCTTCATCTCTGAAGATCCTTTCGGTCTACACCTTCAGTAGATGCATGCAGCATTGGGATACATGTTGTAGATTATAGTTTTCCTATGAGGGTGTAGCAACGATGAAAGAAGTGCATCGATTTTAGGCATCTTGTGGTTGTTGTATGCAATCATGCTTGTTTAGTGTTTCCCAAACATAGATAGAGCCATATTTAGTATGATTTTATAGTTTGACTTAGATGCTCACTTTTTTTAATTTAGGTGTTTTTCTTAGTTCTGTTTTATGCACAAATTTATCTTTAAGAAAAGTGCATAGTAGAGGAGGGTTCTATATTTTGAGCAAGGGACACACTTCTAGGTAGGTGGTACTCTATTCTAGGAATGTTTTTCCATGTAGGTTAGGTTCTTTATCCAAGAATCCCAAGAGTGGCATTATTGTAGCAATAAGAAATTCGTTTATTTTGAGTTCTTCATTAGTGCATTGATAGTATATTGTTTATTCCATGCAATACCTTAAGAGTGTATGATAAAATTACAATTAAGATTTTCATAATATTTTGACTTACCCTCTTTTCGAGGGAAACTAGAGCATGTGTCAAGCTTGCACGTCACAATTGTATCATGTAGAGTTTACCTGGCACGAGTTTTGTGGATCTAAGTAGCTAGATACCTTTTGGAATTCAAGAGGCAAGAATACTACAAAGTGGGAAAGAGGATTCACAGTTAACTTGCCTTTCACATTATGGTTGGAGTCGGTTTGTTAGAAAGATGTTGGATACCCCAACTTCCTTTTTATGACTGAGTGCAAGATTGAATCCTTCAACATATTCCTCGCTCAATTTTACAAGAAGATGAGAAATAATACGCCCGACTAATTTCAAGTTATCTTCCCACGAATAGGGTGTTCCCTCCATAAACCTGACAACTCACTTTGCTTCTTTCTAGTGAACAAATTTGGGACTTTTCATGAATTGTGAGACAATGCCAACCCCACAACTATCAATTTCCTATTTAAAGTTATACCCACTAGATTAGAACCTGCACAAGGAGAATTCCATTCGCATTTCAAAAGAACATGCAATCAACTTATACCATGCTATTTAATATTTTATGTATTTCTTCACATCCTTAGCTTGTGACATAAAGACGTAACATGCTACCTTGCAATTTCTATACTAACACTCCAAAACAATAATAAAGTATGACCAAATCTATCATGTCAAATGATCTATGCATCTCACCTTTTGTTTTTTCAATTATCAAAATCATTACCTATATTGATAAGATCATATACAATCGAGGCCATAGTTAAAATATTAGTTAGAGTTTTATCCGTGTTGCACTAAGGGTGTTTTTCTTCAGCAGCACTACAATACATTGCAATTTCCATTTAGTGGAGAAGTGTACCCAGTAGCAACATTGGTCTGTGTGCAAATGGGTTGAATTCACAGTAGACTTTATCTGTTGTTTTGAAGGTGTTTCTCCTTCAATAGTACTTCATCTCAATATATCCTCTCAATCTACACTTTCAACAAATGCATACAGCCTTGGGGTACATGCTATAGATATGTTGTGAGGGTACAACAATGATGAAAGAATCACATCAATTTTAGGCATCTTATGGTTTTTGTATGCAAGCATGTTTGTCTAGTGTTTCCCAAACTTATATAGAGCCATATTTAGTATACTTTTATAATTTGACTTAGATGCTCACTTTTCTTAATTTAGGTGTTTTTCTTAGTACTACTTTATGCATAAATTTATCTTTAAGAAAAGTGCATAGTAGAGAAGGGTTCTATATTTTGAGTAGGGGACACTATTCTAGGTAGGAGGTACTCTATTCTAGGGAGCTTCTGTCATGAATGTTAGGTACTTTATCCTAGACAGAGTTCCAATTCCCTACCAGACAACACACCGATAGACAGAGTTCCAAGTCCCTAAATTTTTCAGAAACCCACCTGTGCATAACTATCTAGCCTAAGATCCTTTAAATTCGAGTCATCTCTTGGTTATGATTTCATAGAGAAATCCCTCTTTGGTTTGGTAGGGCTAGCTATTGAACTAAAAGCTTGGTCTGTGGTTACCTCCATCGATCTCCTCATCATCCTGACACATTATGGAGGATAACGGAGGGCATGCCAACTAGGGAGTGCTAAGGTGTTCTAGTGAATGTAAGGTTCCCAAGTCATGGAAAAATGTAATGCTAGTTGTGAGGTCATGACTGCCAAGGTGTGTTAGGGAATGCTTGGGCATGCTTACATGTGCTAGATAGTATGAAGACATGTCAAACAATATAAGATGTGCCAAGTTCTAAGGCATGCCAAGATGTACAAGCGTTCCAAGTCCCTGCCTCCTTTTCTTCCATATGCTATCCACTTGTGACATTTCCTTTGCAATATTTAATGCATTTTCTGGTTATAGGTCATTTATAGGTTATAAATATCTTCATAGTTTCACTTCTAATTGAGTATTCAACTGAACATATTGATTATCTTATACAAAACTATTTGCCCCCCAACCCACTTTTCATAACTTCAACAACCATTAGGTAGGGACCTATAGCTTTGATGTTGCTTTGCTTGTTTAGTAAAATATTACCGAGACTTTAATTTATTGAAAGTTGTAGAATTTATAATTTATGAAGTTTCAAGGTCTATTTTTTAAAAGTATAATTCTTTAAAGGGTGCTATCTCAATGGAAGAGCACTTGCTTTACAAGCAAGAGGTTGGTGGTTCGATTCCATCGTGCCTTGACATCCATATGGAATGGCGATGATCAATTTTTGGTGATAGAGGCTCTTTTGACCATCACCAATGAGCTTTGGTGAAATTTTTCGACCCTCACCAAAAATATAAAATGGTGACAGTCAACGAACGCCATCATATATACTCATCAATAATGATGACCCTCAAAGGTCTGTAACATAAATCATTTTTTTATTATATGAAATGGTGACAGTCGTTGTCCGTCATTATAGCCATTATTTGTGACGGACCTTGAGTGTCACCACAATGCTTATACTTTTAGTAATGCGAATTTTGGTGATGGTCAACGAACGTCACAATATATATGCACCAATAGTGATGGCCATTAAAGATCCATCACAATAAATCATTGTTGTTCATATGAAATGGTGACTGTCACTATCTATCATTATAATCAATATTCATGATGGACCTTGAATGTCACCATAACACCTATACTTTTGGCGAAGCCACCTTTGGTGATGTCCATTTTTTGGTGACCGAGGCTATGGTTCATCACCATTGCTCATATGCAATGGTGACGGTCACTATCCATCATTATAAATAATTATTGGTGACGAACTTTGAATGTCACTACAACACCAATATTTTTGGCCACTCCAACTTTGGTGACATTCAGTTTTTGGTGACAGAGGCTATGGTCTATCACCATTGCTCATATGAAATGGTGACGATTACTATCTGTCATTATAAATCATTATTGGTGATGGAATTTGTATGTTACTACAACACCTATACTTTTGGTGATGCCACCTTTGGTGATGAATGCTCTTTTGACCGTCACCAATGAGCTTATGGTGACATCTTTCGCCCCTCACCAATGTCCTTTTTTCTTGTAGTGTTTAGATGCGTTTGCTTGGAGTTACAAAGAAATGAAGGGAGTGCACCCCTCGGTGTGTAATCAACACATTTATATAAAAGAAGGTTGTAAACCAGTCTGACAACCCCAAATGAGAATGAATCCAACTCTCAAGGATATAGTGAAAGAAGGATTGCAAAAGTTGTTGGATGCAGGATTCATTTACCCTATCTTGGAAAGTGAGTGGGTTTCTCCTTTAGTGTTAGTTCCAAAGAAAAATGAGAAGTGAAGGATTTGTGTTGATTACAGAGAATTAAACATAGCAACAAAGAAAGACCATTTCCCTCTACCTTTCATTGACCAAGTGTTAGATGGCCTGGAAGGGAAAAAGTTATTCTCTTTCTTAGATGGGTTCAGTGGATACAATCAAATCCAGATTAGCCCAGAGGACTAGGATAAAACCACATTCACCTGTCCTTGGGGTAATTTCTCCTATAGCGTCCTTCCTTTTGGCCTATGTAATGCCCTTGCCACTTTCTAGAGGGCAGTCTTGAGTATCGTTTCTGAGCTGGTCCATGATACAGTGGAAATTTATATGCATGACTTTACACCCTATGGGTGTGAATTCCAAGAGGCTCTCTCCAACTTGGGTAAGGTGCTAAACAAATGCATTGAAATGAACCTATCCCTTAGTCCCGAAAAATGTGAGTTCTTGATGACTGCAGGGACTATTCTAGGTCACTCAATATCGCAAAAAGGACTACAGGTAGACCCAAAAAAGATAGCCATCATCCAAAGGGTCCCAGATCCACAAAATAGAGGGATGCCAGAAGTTTTCTAGGTTTAGCTAGATACTATAGGAGATTTATAAAAGACTTCAACAAGTTAGCTTCTCCTCTATTTGGGTTATTTGCCAAGGGCTCTGAATTTTTATGGTCAAAACGTTGTCAAGAAGCCTTGGAAACCCTAAAGGACAAGTTGACCACTGCACCTATTTTCCGAGGCTCAAATTGGGCTCTTCCTTTCCGTATACATGTCGATGCCTCTCACAAAGCCATAGGAGTAGCTCTAGGCTAGATAGATGACAAGCTACCTTATGCCATTTACTTCATCAGTAAGAATCTTTCAAAAGCCAAACTGAACTACACAATGATTGAAAAAGAGCTCCTAATTGTTGTGAATTCTGTTATCTCAAAATCTAACCCTGGAAGGCTGCAGACCAGGAAGACCTCAAGTAACTATTTCAAACCTACTTTAGGCTGAGGCTTAGCCTCCTCAACCTGAGAGGTCTCTCTAAAAAATGGTTAATGATTTTGATTATAGTTAAGATGGCTAACTCTTGTGAAACAACTGTAAAAATATGAATGGTGGAAACACATTTAGCAACTATCTATTGGGCTTATGGAGTCAACAACATCTCAATATGACAATGAATTCAAGCTTACATAGAAGTCAGGGCATTCAACATTTAAAATATTTAGAACATAACAACTCAGATAGGACCACACAGTCTATGAATGCATACAGGAAGTTAGAGCACCTCAAGTGAATTCTAAGTCATTACACATTCATACCACTGCAAGAATTAGGAAAAGGAAAACATCACACATTCTGAACATAAAATCCCTCATGAATCCTGAGAAGTAAAGCCAAACATGTATTATCAAAACAGAGTATTACATAAGCCAAATATCAACATTTTTTCATAAAATTTCCAACCCTTTTTACATTGCTGCTCCAGCTATATATAGAGTTCTTCTTCTATCTAATTGAGATTTCTCCTCAAGCATGAGGGAAACTCGAGATCTACTTCTAATGACACCTAATCCACTTCTAACTGCTTATTTAATGTAACAAACTTTAACTAGACTTTTCAGAGATCTAAATCTAGTAGGATTCTAACACCATGCCATGCTAATAATAGCGTTGGTTACAATGATTCCCGTTCCTTGACATCTGGTTCCCTGTTAGTTTGGCTGTGATGGAGGTTTAAGACTCCATGCTTGTCTTTTATGCCACATCTTTCCCATTGTGCTGAAATATAGGAAACAACCCCTGATCATCGGTCTTTATGGTTTTCGAATCCACAAAAGCAGGTCTTTCATCTTTGCTTTCCAGAACGTGATAGATGGCCACGTCCATTGATGTGCTGTCCACTTCTTTTTAAAACAAAAACGCATTTAGGCTGTCTTAACATATCTGAACCGTGATTAAAATGCTCACTTTATGACAAAATTCAAATTTGGATCCAAACCCATATTTCTCCACCTGTCTGAACTTGATTGATTGCTGCAGCTTCAGATGTTTCCTTGCATATATTCATTCTTCAAAATTTCCCACTTATGTTTCAAAACTGGTTGATTTGTATTGGATCCTTTAGCTTCAGCAGTTTCGTAGCGCGCTACGAAACTGCTGAGTTGTTTAAAAAACATAGTTTTCAACCCAAAACTTTATGAATTGAGCACTTTGTTATCAAAACCTCCTTTCAACTATTCCAAGACTTTCCAAAACTGAATGGACATGTAGAATTCTTCAAGAAGATGATACTAAGCAAAATCATCAAAATTCAAAACATAATCTTACTTGAAATGTGATTTCATTTAGAAGGTTCCTTTAGCTGGCTTAACTATGCCTTTAAATCTTCGATTTGTTTCTTCATAATCTTGTTCCCAACTCTTAATTGCATATTAATCATCCTGATGAATTTTGCTTCTTTGATTGCCGGTACTGTCCAGGTATGGAATTGAGTATCACAGTCAACCACCTCTGAAGTTGCTTTCTCTTCCCATAAGGTTTTAATTATGTAATAATTAACTTGTATGATGGCATGTCTTTTGGCAGCTTTCCTCAGTGTGGCAATCTCAAGGTTAGCTGATTTCAATCTTCTTTTCAAGTCCGCTATACTATCTTCTTCATATGTGGCGACTGTTTTGCCTTTGTCCTTTCATTGATGGCATTGTATCTCTTCCCCTGTTTCCTCTGTTCTTGGTGGTACCTCCTGTACTTGCTGAAATCTCCTTGTTATGGGTCTCCTGGGTTTGAAAACAAATTGTTCAACTTGCTCATCAAATTTAAGTTTCTTTGAGGCTTTGGTTTTCTTTGTATTCTCTTTTTCTGTCTGCATCAATTCATCTTGAACTAGTGGGGACTCCTCAAAGTCAATTGCCTGCAATAAATCGTTTAGATTTCCCTTTGAAACTGGACTTTCTTCAACAGCTACTGCCTTACCTTTTTCTTTAGCCATCTGACTTCTTGTTCTTCTCCTTGAGACTACTTCAGCTGTGCTTGCTTCAGGTGTAATATTTTTGACTTGAGATTTTTCCTTAGTTGATTGTTGAGGTGTATCTTGAATGATCAGTGGCTGTACTGACTTTCTCACTTGTTTCCTCACCTTTAATTTTGGAAATTTCTTAGCTCTTGTTTCTGTTTGAAGACCCGTTGTTGTAAGATCTCTTGCAGGTAGAGGATTGAGGCCAATCTGGCTTCTGAAACCAGCCATAAAAATAAATGAATTCCAATCTTTACCTACCTTTTGAAGCTCATGTAAGACAAGTAGTTTAATCAAGCCATGATGAAACAGAGAAGTTTCACAAGCTTCCTTCCTCAATTGTACTTTGTCACACATCTTACTCAAACTGCGGAATAGATAAAAAGGTAGATCAATGGAAACTTTCCCTGTAAAATGCAAAAGGAGCTTGAAATGGTACGAATACACCTTGTTATACCTTCCTTTGCAAGTCAGGTATTTTTGTATACATGTGAGTAAATGTGCATAAGACTCTTTGACATAGCTCCTAGGCACTGACTTACTCAAATATGAATTTACAAACTCCTTCTTTAAAAACTCCTTGCATGGATTCATGTCAAATTTGAAATTTTTGAACCAGTTCTCTTGCCCTCGTGGAATCTTTGTCATAGTGGATATCATCTCTGGCAAGACCTACAATTCCATCATAGCTACCTTTGAATTTAAACCTGTGAAATTAAGCGCAAATTCTTTGGTTACCTATGCATGCCCTCCTTGTAACTTCCTACAAAAATTCCAACACACGGCTTCTTTAAATGCCTTCTCCACCTCTTTATTCTTCAGTGTTATATCCAAGCCTTCAGGCTCATTCCTCAGACATTTGCCTGATCTGTGTTCTTTCTTCTCTATTGATCTCTCCATGAAATTTTAAAGACCTGAAAACAAGGAATACTAGCTCTGTTTGAACTGTAAACTCAGCTTATTTTGAAATTCTGCCTCGCTTGAATTTGCTGCCTCGCTTGATTTGCTGCCTCGCTTTATTACAATTGTATTTAAAATTGAAATCTTGCCATTTATAATCTTTCAAATTGCAATCTCGCAGATTTGTTATTCATGCAAGGCTTAAAATCATCATTAAGACTTGTGCAAGGTGGCCTTTCTTGGAAATGGTAATCCGTGTGTATCAAAAAATCTAATGGTGGTGATAATGGCGATGGGTGGTGGAACGTGATAAGTGGAGTACATGAACTGACACAAGATGACGCAACCACTGATTTACCTAACGGATTTGACATTTGGGAAAGATTCGCTGCGGAATGCATGAATCCCTAATTTCGCAACACGGTTAGTTTGAATTTTGAATGATGCGCTACGAAATCACCTAATAAGGTTTTGCGCTCCGAAACTACTAAACAAAGTAAATGCGCTATGAAAACACTTTAAAAAGAATGCATGCGCTATGCAATTACCAAAAGGCTTGGTGGTGGATAACAAAGTGACACATGGCTATGAAACAATGGTGAATGAAGGGGGACCAATGGTAGATAAGAATATACTTGACTCATGACCTCTTAAAACTTCAGACTTTAAGGAAAAAATAAAATCAACTTAGACTAACACTGACCTTTGTCATCGGGCTAGGATGAGAAGTTACATATATCGGATTTTTTAAGTGATAAAAAATTCATTGAATAAATTTAGGCATTACATTACTGATTACCAAACATTTGTGCATACTGACCATGTTGCAATTAAATACTTAATGAATAAACCTAATGTAAATGATTAGATTATTAGATGGTTACTTTTGTTGCAACAATTTGATTTAACTATTATCAATAAGCCTGGCAAGGAGAATGTTGTTGCATATTTTTTTATCTAGATTAACTTTGCCTATAGGGGGGGAAGGAATGGTTGATGATCAGTTACCAGATGAACACTTATTCACCATTTCAGTTCTTTCTCCATGTTTTGTTGACATAGAAAATTACTTGGTGTCTACATAGTTTCCACCAAATTTGTCCTCCAAGGAAAAGAGCAAGATCGTAAGGAAGAGCGCCCCATTCACTTGGATTGGGGGAAACCTCTTCAAACTAGGCCCGTATCAAATTCTGAGAAGATGTGTCAAGGAGGATGAAGTCTTTGACATCCTTCTGATCTATCATGATGGGCCTTGTGGAGGTCACTTTGCAACAGAAAGAACAACATTCAAGGTATTACAAGTTGGTTATTACTAGCCCACTCTTCACCAAGATGTAAGGAGATATACTATTCAGTGTGATCAGTGCCAAAGGATGGGGAAACCTACCCCAAGGGATGAAATGCCTCTACAACCTCAAGTGACTTTCAAACCATTTGAAAAGTGGGGCATGGATTTCATTGGACCCATTGACCTCCATCTAGGAAAAAGCAATACATCATTGTGTGCACCGACTATTTAACCAAGTGGGTTGAAGCCAAGGCCATCAGAGCAACAAAAAAAGAAAAAGTGGCTGAATTCTTAAGGGAAAATGTATTTTATAAGTTCGAGTACCATAGAGAATTGGTCATTGATCAAGGCAGTCAATTTACATCTCACATGATTGAGAATTGGTCACCTAGAAGAACACCACTCGATTCACTCCGTATGAGCTGGTCTATGGGAAGAAAGCCCTGCTGTCCATTGAATTTGAATACAACACCTTAAGAATGGTAGCACAACTAGATCTAGATCTCACCAGGGCACAAAAAGAAATATTTCTCTATTTGAATGGGTTAGATGAATTTAGGATGCAAGCCCTCCTGCATACAGAGGTGACTCAAGTTCAAAGGAAAATTTGGCATGACAAGAATATAAAGGACAAATAGTTTCAAGAAGGTGATTGGGTTTTGTTGTATGATTCCAGGTATAAGGATTTTAAAGGCAAGTTAAGGACTGGATGGTTAGGGCCTTATGTCATAGAAAAATGTCATGATAATGCTTCAATATAGATAAGAACCATTGATGCAGAGGCTACCCATTTACTTGTTAATAGGTATAGATTGAAGGTCTACAAGAAGCCCTTGTCAAAGCAAGAATTCATCAATGGCATCAGCAAGATAGTGACGGTGGTAGAGTAAGTCTTAGCTTCCACTCCATCAAGTCCCTGAAGAAAAAAAAAA
This sequence comes from Pinus taeda, assembly GCA_000404065.3. Taxonomy (NCBI): domain Eukaryota; kingdom Viridiplantae; phylum Streptophyta; class Pinopsida; order Pinales; family Pinaceae; genus Pinus; species Pinus taeda. The sequence continues at coordinate 64,846 of APFE031206884.1, forward strand.
AAAACCCTCAATGAGGCACCTGAGTCCCACTGTTGGGTTGAAAACCTCTTGAGGCGGCCCAATGGTGTTGAAAAGAGAGAAAAAAAATAAAAATATCTCTTGGTGAAAACCTCTTTTGAGGCACCTAGGGCAGACATCTAGGATTAAAACTTCCTTGGAGGTGACTAGTTGTTTTCTAAAAAAAAAGAGAAAAAAATGAAAAAAGAGAGAAAAGGTAATTTTTTTTTTGGAAATGTTGTTTGAAGGTCAGCAAGAGGAGGATAAGCACTTCTTGAGAGGAACATAAGGACCTACAAAATCCATATTTCAATCCCTCTATCTCACATTCTTCATTGTTTCATTCATTCTTCCATTTATGAACTCCTCCAGCTCAATCTACACAGGCTCTATGTTTTCTACAGGATACCTTGTAAACCTATAGGAGTTTCCTGTAGGAATTACAGTGGCCTTGAAATCCCAAGAAAAGTAATCCTAGAGAAGGGGATGACAAGCCTGTGGCTAAAAAAAAACCCATTCATTGCACCACATCATCACCATGTTATCCCCGCATCCATCCAATAAGTCAATTAAAAAATAAGAAAATATAGTTTTCAAAACAAAAAAAAACAAAAAAATAGAAGATGGAGAGAAAGAGGATAGAGGGACAATACCTGAAGGCCACAACTCTCGCCTACAATTCACTACAACCCTTCTCTAATCATGTCAACAACCCTCATGCTCCAGAAGTGAGAAAAAGTATGAAATTTTAGGGGAGAGGCAGTTATAGGACATCCTATAGGTTTCCTATAGGAAATCCTGTAGCAACCTATCCCACAAGGAAACTTCATAGGTTTGCAGCCATCTTCAGTACAAAGATTCCAAGGTTGAGGAAGCTCCTCTAGAGCTTAGTAGGAGTAGCAAGATCACCAACATCACTCTCCAACACCTGCACATCAAAAGAAACAAGCATTAAAAGAGGCCAATAAAAATAAGGATATGCAGAAAATACACAGCACAGAGACATCACTCTCTAGCGTGCATAATCACCAAATCATCTTACCCACAAGTATGTCATCTTACTCATTAGTATGATATGATCAAAACTATAGGATTATGTGAGAGTTGGTTTTATAAGAAAAGGTGGCCAGTTAACTTGGCCACCTTCGAGTAGTCGACAAGGAGAAAATAGTTAGACCACTCCACATGTGGCAATAGTCAAATCAGAAGAAAAAAGAGATAAGGCCAAAAATGGTTAATTTACGAAGGAACAAAGTGCGAGATGATTACGAGGTAAGGTGGAATGATGGACTGATAGTGGGACCAACGGTCCAAAAGGAGGTTCTTGTACTTAGAAAACCAACACACCATCCCACATGGTCATTCATATATGGAAATAAAATAATGATTCTCATACAAAGAGAGCATTAGGAATCTCTAGAATTCATCGAAAAGAGGCTGCTCTCGGCATTCTTGAAGAAAAACTTACAGGAGACAATTAGCATTTGCAGCACAAGTGACCTACAAGATCCTACAGGAAAACCTACAGGATCCTATTGTAAAACCTACATGATATAGAGTAGTCAATCTACAGGATCATCAATGGGCACTAAGGGAGGAGAAATCAAAGGTTGTCCACAAAAAAACATAACAAGTGAGGTAGGAGCTATACCTTCCATGTTTTCTAGTTAAAAGAATAAAAATCATCAATTTGATTAAGGGAATTGTAGTCTAGGAGAATTGTATTGCATAGTTAACATTCAAACCTCTCTCGCCTACCAGAATTCTTGAATTGTATCTATACAAGCCTCCACAAGTTCTAGGGGCAGATGACAGGAGGTTTTAACAAAAGAGAACCCACAAACACAGTAAGGATCCACCAACATCTTCCTATAGTAGAAATTTTCACAAGGCACCAATAGATGGGGTTCTTTGAGAGGATGAGAGGATACAATGATGATGTGGCCAAAGACTTTTCTCTATCACTCATACCCCTCACTAGGACCCATGCCACTTCTATGGTGCAAGGTCTATCGGTAGTAATCACCCCTGAAGTTATAAGAAGAATCACTACACTCTCTTTAGAGTTACCTTGGAGAAAAGAAGATAAGGGTAACAACACCCTTGCAAAGAACAAATTATTTTTGGAAGGGGAGGAGCCAATGGAGGACAAAAATAGGGTTAGAAGAGAAAGCATTCCAGACTCATGGAATGAAGTTAGTTACCATCTCATTAAATACATATCATGTGAAGGGAGATAGAGTGTGGCGTATGGACACCACTTTAGACTCCTCCAAGAACTGATATTTGGAGAGAACGCACCTCCTCAAAATAGATTGAGTATCCCCTATTTTCTTCTTCAATCAATGATAGACATGAGAATCAAAGTGCAGGAGGGAAAACATCAACAACTAGCCCATCATGGGTTGATCAAACTCACCCTAGAGGATGCTCTGCAAAACCTAAGACTCCCTATTACATGGACAACCTTCAGAGACGTGTAGGCAGGAGGAGCAATTCAAGCTCTTGAATATGACAAAAGCCCCACTGCTAGTGAAAGGGAGAAGAAACAAAGGAGGAAAATGAGGAGGAAACAGAGGAGGAGAAAGAAGAAGAAATAGAGGAGGAGAATGAAGAAGAGACAGAAGAAGAAACAAAAGAAGATATAGATGGGAAGAGTGAGGAAATAGAGGAATATGGAGAGAAAGACAAGGATGAGAAAGTGAATGGAAAAGAGGGGATAGAACATAAGGAAGAACAAAGGTTCATATTTCAAGATAAAGAAGGGGAAGAATCACCAAGGGTATCTCTAGAACCCACTGAGAAAGAGGCAGCAACTCCTCTTACTGCCCTAAGTACACTTATCAAGTCAAAAGGGAAGAGGCAAAGACAAACCCCACTGTACTTTAGGACAAGAAAGAGCACAAGGATTAGGCAAGGAAGACCTCAAACCCCCACAAAAAACTCCAATTGTCATTGAGAATTCACCAAAGTAGCAAGAAAAGGAAGCCCCTCTAGAGAAAAATCAAGGAGAATGATCATCACGACAAGCCTCTCCCAAATATCCCATCACTTATGTTAGGAGGCCGGTCACAAGGTCAGCCTCATGAAAATGAAAAGGTCTCCTACAGGAGACACATGTAGACCTACAAGAAGAAGAGGCCATCCTACAGGAAGCCCTGTCAAACCCACAGGATGTAAAGAAAAGGGACCAATAAGGTATCACTCCACAAGAAACAAAGGAAGAAGACCAAGAACTGAGGGAACCTAGTCCAAAACCCAACCTTAGCTCCTACTACAGATTCATTGAAGGAGGTAGGGTAATCCCACAAAATTTTTCCATCCCCTTATTCTTTGAACTTGAAAAAGAGAGGGAAAAGACACACAGGTGGATGCAAATTGTCAAATCAAAAGGAGTGGAGGATGTACGCCACATGGAGGATAAATTGAAGGAGATGGGTAGAGAACTGAGCAGCATAAGGGACAGACAGGAAATGATGAAAGCTCAGTTAGAAGCAGAGAATGCATGTATAAGGGGAAAACTACAAGAAAGGGAAAGGCAGTTGGAAACTATGGCCAATTTATCCTTGGAGGTAGTCCATTGCAGGATGCCAGCAAAGTCTTATGCCTTGTATCTCGAGAAACAATGGCTACAATTCCAAATCAAGACTTTAGCATAGAGAGGCACTATGCCCTTCCAATACTATAGACAATCTCTGTGATCAAATAACCTTGGAAGATAGAGCAAAAATATTTGAGTTCTACCTACATATCTTGGCTTTGACAGATTTGAATGTGTGGGACCCAAATTCAAAAGTAGGAGACTTGCAATTGATGGCCTTAGCATCATGGATGAATCATGAGGAGGCGAGAGCTACATAGCTGAAAAAGGCAATGGCGAGAGAAGAGACAAAACCCCTCATGATCAGAGATGAACAATTTAATCCAATGGCTGCCATCAACATCCACAACCTCACTGAGAATGATCCTAAGCTTGCACCTAGGTACCTTGCTACACAAGAACAAGGAGTCACACACTTTGAAGACATGTTCAAATTACTAGGAGATGACAACATGCAAGCTTTCCAAAGGTGGTGGAACACCTTTCCTTACAGCCTAAAAATTGGAGAATACTATTCTCCTCAAAGAATGAGAGAGGCACTAAATAGAACACCCATGTATAAGCAGGCTCTACAAAGACTCAAATTCAATTGGATTGGCTTGAGACTCAGTATGCCACTAATTTTAGGAATGTTAGAAGGGAGGAGAGAAGAAGAAGAAAGAAATTAGCAAGAATAGATAGAGAGGAATGCAAGACTTTATTCACAGGAAGAGGAAACTACAATAGAAGCATAGGATGTCAGGGAGGCCACCAAAGTAATGAAGGACATGGACATAGATTAATTTGCTTAGAGGATGAACAACACTTTCAGTAGGGGGGTGATGATGAGCCTCATCATTGGGTAACTATATGGCCCTTAATACACCTCCAAGCTTACTAAAATAAACTCTTCTCATAATTCCTTACATGGTTTAATTATATTTTTCTTAATGAGATGAGTAAAAGTAAGATGTTATGTCTAGTTGTCTAATGTGCATTGATTACAAGTTTTTGGGAGAAAATGATGGAAATTTTGGCTAATTAAGGTGCAGGAACCTGAATGAGACAAGAAGGAGAGATTATAGGAGATGGATCTTCCTCATTAAATCCTCACTCATTTGAATATCCCCAATCAAATCACACTAGCTCGGAGTTGCAAGCAGCCGAGTCATGGAGATCATGGGCAGTCGAGCCAGTGATAGTTAAGAACCAGTTCACCTTGAGTTTGGGGTCCAAGCCTCCCTAGATTTAGGGAAGTTTTTGGAGAATTTAGTTGTATAAATAAGGAGGCCTAGAGCCTCATTAGGATTCGTATTTTTTATGTAAGAGCACTTAGTATTTTTGAGTTGAAGGATTGTGGAGGAACATTGTTATGTAATTATTTTTCGATATGATAACGAGAATGAGCATTTCCTTGATCTAGAACTAAGTTGAATCAGAGGGATGAAGCTCTTGGGTTAGGGTCCAACCCTAGTAGTAGAGGTTCCTCTTATTGTACTTGTATGCTTAGGTTATTTCATAGATTAATTGCTGAATTGATTTCGACATTGTTTCATTGCAAGTAGTGGTGAATTTGATTAGTTTGATTCCCTTTGTGCATAGCTTTAGAAGTGGATTTAGAGAGATAAAGGAATACCAAAAATTCTAATAGCAGGTGGATCTAGCCTCACTCCTCCCTTCAGGGACCATGGTTTGAGGAAAAACTCCTATTCAGCCCCAAAAAGACAAAATTCTGATTTCTTATGGAATTTAGGGTTTTCTGCTACTTAGGCCAACATATTTTCAGTTTTCAAGAATAGGTTTTAGTTTTTATCTCTTCTATCTCCAACGTTTTCTTATATCTCAGGGGGTTTCACAAAATTCTGCAAATATTTCCATGCATGAACTAGGCAATTAAATAATGGAATTTTGTTTTCTTATGTTGATTGGAAATCTTTCTTGTTTGACATGATTCATGGGTAAATGCTAGTGATGTGTGTATTGTAGGAGTTTCAATAGAGCAGTAAGATCTCATGTTAGCATCCCTAGCCCAACCTCATCCATCCATGATCACTAAGAGCCACTAAGTCCATCAACCAATTTATCATTCCATCAGAACAACTTTCCATGTTTGTTGAGAAAATCCAACCATCTTACAAACTTTGGTTTGAGTTCTGAGGAAGGCCTAGCCACTCCCTTGCCTTATTTCTTCCATCATTCACCTTCCTTAAGCCCTATACCACCTTCCAAATCACTCCTATTGCTTTCGATCAGATCCTGTAGGAATACAGGGGATCCTGTAGGAGCATTAGGACATCCTATAGGATGACTTGTAGTGGCCTGGTTTGAGGCCGATTTGTGGAAAAATAATCTAGAAAGATAAGAGAAGACCCCTACTTGCCTCCCAAGCCATCTGACCTTTCACAACCATCTCTAACCCACTTGCCATACAACTAAGAAGAATTAGCATTCATATTTTCACCAAAAACTTGGACAAAAAGGAAAAAAGGGTTATGGTGTTCATTCATATGCACAACAGTAAAGTGTTTGATTATTTCAGATTGCATGCCTAGGATAGTTAGGATTACACACATGTTAGCTTAAGATTCTTCTAAAGTAATATCTCTTAACATGTAGTTAGATGAGTGGTGTGTTTAAAGCATTTATTTTAGTCTTTCATTACTGCAGTAGACAATATTTCAATTCTCTCAATAAGGGTAAAATCTCCTTTCTCATTAGTAATCAAAATTCTTTTAAATCAATAGAAGGTTGGTTTGAGAAACCCTAGTGGTCTATTGCCAGCTCAGCATTGACAAAGAGTGGACCCATTGCATCTACTTGTGTATACAACACTGTGACCTCCAAGTTTGTATGAACCCTGGGTTGATACAATAAAATTGGTAGCCTAGGAGTTGCAACATTCTTGTTGCGATACTGGTGCTCATCAATTTGTTTTTACCTTGAAGTGCCTTCACATTAGGTAAGGTCACCATTTCTTTATTTCATGTAGTATTGTGAATATTTCCTTCTCCTAAATAGCTTTTTGCAAATACTTCCCTTTGATTGGAAAATTTTCAAAAGCAATGGGTCTCCTTGCATTAAAAAACACCAATTCGATTTCTTGAGGCATTATATTCCACAATAAAGGTTTTTGTGAAGTTTGGCTTAAATAAGATTGGTGCTTGGCATGTTGCCTCTTTAAGATGTTGAAAGGTCTTAGTTGCTTCTGGAGTCCAAGAAAATGCATCTTTCTTCAGTAATGATGTTATAGGTTTTGCACAAAAATTGTCACCTTGACATTCTGCAATCTGTGTGAGTCCATTACCACTCATACTTTCCTCCTTTGCAAGCCTTAAGCCTCAGTTCTTCATATCAAGCCTTGAAAATAAGAGAAAGCCCTTAAAAGTCTCTAAAACTCTATTCTGCACTTTGTCTTAGCATTACTTGTGGTCCCGCACCTAATGGTCATGTCCCCTGTGCACATGACCACTTTGTCTCTGTGTTATGGGTGCGGACCCCTGTAAAAGTTAAAAAGGCACAAGTATATTCTTAAAAACTCACTTTGAGTCATTTCTAGAAGCTTCTAGAAGGAATCTTGAGGTGGCAAGTTCGCTCTTTTAAGTTTCATGCATCCCATACCTTAAGGTGCTACATATGTCTGTTACAAAATCATTCCTGTATCAGAACAATTTAGTTAGTTTTATAGTCAGTTTTGATCTAAGCATGGGAATGCCTACCTCAGCGATGATATGTTCACATATATATAGTTTGCATTGAATGTTTTTACAGGTTCTGACTGGGGTGTCCACAGGATGATCCTTGAAATGATAAAGTACTTGAATCTTCTTAGATATTACAGACTTCGCACTTTAGGGGGCAATCTGTTGCACAAAAATTGTCACCTTGACATTCTGCAATCTGTGTGAGTCCATTACCGCTCATACTTTCCTCCTTTGCAAGTCTTAAGCCTTAGTTCTTCATATCAAGCCCTGAAAATAAGAGAAAGCCCTGAAAAGTCTCTAAAACTATGGTTCTGCACTTTCTCTTAGCATTACCTGCAGTCCTGCACCTAATGGTCATGTCCCCTACGCACCTAACCGCTCTGTCTCTATGTTATGGGTGCGGACCCCTGTAAAAGTTAAAAAGGCACAAGTGTATTCTTAAAAACTCACTTTGAGTCATTTCTAGAAGCTTCTGGAAGGAATCTTGAGGTGACAAGTTTTCTCTTTTAAGGTTGATGCATCCCATACCTTAAGGAGCTAACCCCTTGATGTGAGGAGCTTATCCTTTTGAAGGAGGACTCTATCCCTTCATAGGTGGACCTGTAACCTCCTTCCTTTGCACTATAAAATGAAGCATTGGGCTGGTTACTTGAGAGGTTAAAAAGTTGAATATTTTTGAGGTGAAATGCTGCTGGAACTTAGTCTTCCTAATTGAGCTTTTGTGAGGAGAGATTACATACCTCTTTGATCTCATTTCGAAGAGTGTGAGGCTTTTCAAAGTAAAGGAGATTCCTATTTCAGACCCTGGGAAGAGCTTGTACAACATCAAGGCACCAAAGGTTGTAAGGTTCTTCTATTTCAAAGTTAATACAAATAATTTTATTGTTCTCAATAAGCTGTGTTTTATGGTTTATTTTATGGATTCCTTGATCACTATAATGAACATGATTTATGATATTAGCTATGCAGGTGTTATTTGATGTGTACTTGCTTGTGATTGCAGGTTCTCAAAAGGAAACTCTTTCGGACGGTTGAAGGATGGCTGCTACAAACTAGCGTTGGACTTAAGGTAGGGTCTAAACACCTCTATAGTTTTTATTAATGAATCACAATATGTTTAGAGAAAGGTAGATTTGGTTGTTCTGCTTGTTGCTAGATATCTTTTGATACTAGGGAGATTGGCCTTGTCCACAAGATCAATTTATCCGGCCAACAAATTGGCGACCATACTGGGGAACTAAATTTGATTTTTGGTTTTCCTTTGTCTTTGACTTGAGAAACTTGTTCTTGTTTCTGGTTTTTGCTTGATGTGTGTGGGATTGGGTAGTTTTTATGATCTGGATTATTTTTTGTTTTTTCAAAGTCTTCAAAGGACCGCACTTTCTTTTTACAAACAGTGCGGGCATCTCCGTACTTTTCCTTTAGTGCACAGAGCGGTACTGCATCTGGTTCTTCTGGAAGCCTGCGAACCCTGTGAAATTTTTTGAAAAACCTAAATTTTTTTCTTCTAGTTAAGTTTAGGTTTCATTTATGACTTTTAGTGTCTACTCAGATCTGCATGTGTTCTGTCAAAAATCTCTCGTGAGTAAGTTCCATTTGTATTTTTGTGTTAGATGATTTTCTAGAAGTTTTGCATGCCTGGATTGGTTTTCACTTGGTCTCTGTAGTGACTCAAAGATTAGAAGCCTAAGAAACCTTAGATCACCCTGGTGTCTTTTTGTCTTCTTGACGAGTCTGACTGGTTTGTGAAATCTTTCCTTGGTGAGAAATATATTTCGTTTTCTCTTTGCAAATCTTTGAACGAACTTGGTTATAAGTTTTGAATTTCATTTTTATAAAAGAAAACATCGCTGGATGTTTTTTGGTTGATTTGTTATTCTAAATGAATTAATCCTTAGTTTACTGAATAACTAAGTAAAACATCCTCAAAAAGATTTGAAGCTTTTATTTCAATTAGGTTTTTAGAAGTTTTTAGATCTCAAGATTAGTTTTTGTAGTTTTGAGTGATTTCTAGAAATTGTAGAATGTATTTTGATAGAATCGTTTTTGCAGTTTTTGAGTGTTGAAAATGAGCAGCTGCGGAAACTGACTCTAGCTGCAGAAACTGATCCAACAATCTTATAACTGAATGAGATGTATAAACGATAATTGAATGGATGAAAATGGTCATAAAAACTTTTATTAATGGAATGAAATGGAGTTGAAATGAAGTGGTGTGGAATGGAAATGAGATGGAGTGGAATGGAAATGAGGTGGAGTGGAATGAAAAATGAGAAAGAGAGAATTTTTTTTTTGGAAAATATAGGGTGTTAGAAATTCTTGATTTTCGCCCTACATTTTCTGTATAAGACTGCCAATCTGTGATTGGTTTTCAGGTTTATACAATTTTATTTTTATTTTTATTTTTTGAGAACAGAAAAGAACAAGTGCTAGGCTGGTGGAGAAGAAGGATTCTTCTTCACTAGCATTATTGTAGAATTATCTTGAAACATCTTGACAAATTCTTCTTTTGAGAGTGGCTTATGATAGATCTTTAATCTGTGGCCATTCACAATAAGAGGAGTTTGAAATTCATCAATGGTCTTGATTCTTACCACTCCATTGCTAAATACTTTGTCAATCTCATATGGCCCAAGCCAATGAGTCTGAAATTTGCCTTTAAAGTCTTTAAACTTGGAATCAAATAGCAATGCCCAATCTCCTTCTTGAAACTTTCTCTCTTTGATATATTTGTCATGCCAATTGGCTCTTTGATATTGAGCTAGATCAGTTCTTAGGATTGCTTCTTGTCTGATCTCATCTAGCTCATTCAACTGCTCCATTCTATGCTTTTGGGCTTCTGATAGATCCATCCGCAGCTGAACTGCCATCTTGAAGGTTTTGACTTGGAACTCGATGGGGAGCAAGACTTCTTTCCCATAAACAAGTTCATAGGGAGAATGTCCTGTTGTATTTCTCCATGTAGTTTGTAGGCCCACAAGGCTTCAGGAAGCCTTTCTGCCCAATCTCTTCTGTGTAGATGAACAGTTTTGGTGATGATACTTTTAAGAACTTTGTTTGTAGACTCCACTTGACCATTTTCTTGCAGATGGTAAGGAGTAGATCTTCTGTGCTTGATTTTGTATTCTTCCATCAGCTTCTCCACCAGGTTGGATGTGAATTGGCTTCCCTGATCTGTCACAATTTCTCTTTGAACACCAAAGCGAGTAAAAATATCCTCATAAAGAAAATTAACAACTGAATTTTCAGTAGTAGAAACTAATGCTTTGCCTTCTATCCATTTGGTGACATAATCAGTACATACCAATATATACTTCTTTTGCTTAGATGGTGGATTAATAGGTCCAATGAAATCGAAAGCCCATTTTTCAAAGGTTTCGATGAGTACCTGTGGTTGCAATGGCATTTCATTTGAAAGGGCAGGTTTCCCTACTCTTTGGCAGCTGTCACACCTTTTGACATATTGTTTTGCATCTTTAAAAAGGGAAGGCCAAAAATATCCCAAAGAGAGAATTTTATAGGTTGTCATTTTGTTAGGAAAGTGTCTACCGCATGGTTCATCATGACATGCTTTAAGAATATCTGGCATTTCATCTTCCCTAACACATCTTCTGATCACAAGATCTGGTCATGTTTTAAACAATTCGTTAGAAATCCATGAATATTTCGAACTCTCCTAAATATTTTTTCTTCTTTCACTTGGAAATAAATGTGGAGGTAGTTTCCCTGTAACCAAATAGTTAGCAATATCTACATACCAAGGGGTCTTAGTAGTTACCGCAAACAAATATTCATCAGGAAACTTATCCTCTACAAGAGAATCTTCTTTAGTATTCTGAATACTAGACAAGAAATCAGCTACTGTATTTTGTTTTCCTGGTCTATCCAACATAGTAATATTGAATTCCTACAAAAGTGGGAGCCATCTTGTCACTTTGCCATTAGTAACAGGTTTGTTCATTAGATATCTAATTGCAGAATGATCAGTATGAATAAAAGTTTCATAGCCTGTGATATAATGCCTAAACTTATTGATTGCATGAACAACAACTAAGAACTCTTTTTCAGTCACAGTATAATTCAACTCAGTGGGAGTTAAATTTTTGCTGGTATAGTAAATGGCATAAGGAACTAAATCCTTTTGACCCAACACAGCTCCTAGAGCTGTATCTGAAGCATCTGTAGAAATATGGAAAGGGAGTTTCCAATTTGGTCCTCTCAAGATAGGTGCTTCAGATATTCTTGTTTTCAAAGTTTCAAAGGTTGTTTGACAATCAGGATCCCATTTTAATTCACAGTCTTTTGTAAGCAGTTTGAAGAGTGGAGATGCTATTTTAGTGAAGTTTTCTATAAATCTTCTATAGTATCCAGTAAATCCTAGAAAACTTCTAACATCTCTTTGAGAACTTGGAATAGGCAACTTGGAGATGACTTCAACTTTTGATCTATCAACCTTAATCCCATCTCCTGAAATATGATGCCGCAAAACAATACCTTCAGTAAAAATCATAAAGCATTTTTCATGGCTTAATGAAAGGTTTGTTTCTTTACATCTTACACATACTTTTTCCAAATTTTCTAATGCCTTCTCAAATGAATTACCATAAATTGTAAAATCATCCATATAAACCTCTACACAATCATGGATTATATCAGAAAAAATTCCTAGTACTGCTCTTTGGAATGTTGTGGGTGCATTACATAACCCAAAAGGAAGCACTCAATAGGAAAAAGTTCCCCATGGACAGGTAAATGTGGTCTTATCTTGATCTTCAGGTGCTACCTGAATTTGATTATAGCCTCTAAAACCATCCAAAAATGAAAAGTACTTTTTGCCTGCTAATGTATCTAATACTTGATCAATTAAAGGCAAAGGAAAGTGATCCTTCAAAGTTGCTTTATTCAATTCCCTATAATCAATGTATACCCTCCATTTACCATTCTTTTTAGGTACTATAACCAAAGGAGAAACCCATCAGCTATCTGAAATTGGATAAATGAAGTTTACATTGAGTAGTTTTTGGAGCTCTTTCACTATCTCCCTAAGATTTGGATTCATCCTTCTTTGAGGTTGTCTAATTGGTCTACTGTTTTTTCTCAATGTATATGTGATGGATGCAAGTCTTAGGATCAATACCTTTCATATCATTATACTCCCATGCAAATGCAGTAGAATGTTTTTGCAAGATTTTGGTTAGTTCTTCATGTTATGACTTTTCCAAATTTTTGTTGATATTTAATGTTTTACCTAGAAAAATCTCAATGGCAGAACTACCAAACTCTTCCATAGAGTAAAGAGACATTTGTCTTGATGATAAGTATTCAATGTCAGATTCCAACTAAAATTGTGTGGGGTCATATTCTGAAGATGTGTCAAAATTTTCTAATGTGTTCAAAATTTGACTATCCTCACTGATTTCAGAAATGGTAAAGACAAGTTGTATAGTGTCCTCATTATTGACCCATTCATTATCTCTTACTTCTGTGATTTCTTTTGCTGGAGGATACAAATTAAATTTCTTTGTCGAATTTCCATTAGAAATGTACATATCCCCAGATCTACAACTAATGAAAGCATCAGTTGTGGCTAGCCAAGGTCTTCCTAAGATAAGTGGGTACCCTCCTAGATTACTCTTGGGGGTCAAAATCATAAAATCTACTGGATACTCCCAAGAATCCAAGGAGACTGAAATATCTTCTAATACACCATCTGGTTTGATAATTGATCAATCTGCAAGTTGCAGTAAAGTAGGTGTAAAGAGGAGATTAGGAAGTTTTAGCTGTTTCATAGTCTGTCTACTCATAATGTTGATAGAGGCCCCTAAGTCAATCAATGTATTTGGAATTTCTATCCCATTTATATGTGTCTTGACAATTGGACTACCTGGATCTACATACTTTTGCATGGTAATTTTTCCCATCATGATATCTGCAATTTTTCCTACCAGGTGGATTCTTCTTGTATCTCTTGGTTTCCTTCCTGGTCTTTTGAGACTCAACTCCTTTATTCTTTTTGCTAGAATAGGAATCTCTCTAATCGCTTGTAGCAAGGGAATCTTGATACAGACATTCTTTAATTCATCTAGAAAATCATAGTTAGGCAAAAAGATTTGTTTTTCCACCCCTTTATCAATTTGTAATCTTTCAGGGAAAGGAGGTGTGGATGAAGATGCAGGTTGCTCAACTATAGGAGTTGTGGGGGTTAACTTTTCTTTCTCTTTTTGAATGTTTGAGTTTTGAAGAGATGCTTCCTCGGAACCTTTATTGACTTTATGAGAGTCCTCCTTGGAGGTATCTTGCTCTTGGACATCTACAAAAGGTTTTTCTAAAACTCTACCAGACCTGAGTTGTACATCATTGAGAGGAACAATCATATAGGTAGGAAATTGTTGTCCTTCTATCATGTAAGTATTCTGAGGATTTTTATTGTTAGGATTTGGCAATGGCTGAGCTGGAAGTTGATTGGTCTTCTGTTGAAACGGGAGCATGAGTTGAGGATTTGGATTTTGTTGAGGAGGTTGTTGTTGAGGAAATGGTAATGAAAGTTGTGGACTTTGATTTGGAAGTTGTGGAGTTTGTTGAAAAGATGGAGGAAATTGATAAAATTGAGCAAATCTCCCATAAGGATTTTGCATACCTTGTACCCATGATTGATATGGATTTTGAGGTTGGGGCCAAGGTTGTTTCCAAGGATTCCAATTTGGTGGGGGTTGAAAATTCATAGGGTTGTTAAACCCTTGAGTTTGTTGCCCCTGCCAAGGTCTTCTCGCAATGAAACAGAGAGATTCTATTGAATTTGGATCTTCTTCAAAGACAACTTTGAGTATAGGAATTGAAGGACAATCCTTGGTCTCATGTTTCTTTGAGAAAATCATACATGTTTCTACAATTTTTGCATCCAAGGGGCATTCCCTTAGAGCATGTTTCTTCCTAAATTTCGGACAAAGGATGCCTAGAGCATCAGTTTCTGCTTTCTACTTGTTTTGAATTTTAAGGGTGTCTAGTTGTTCACTAAGGCTCCCCAAGATATCAGTTTTGAATTCATCAAGCATATTGCCAATTTTTGCCCTACTTACTGACCCAGTTCCATATTTGTTTGCCCTGATGAGAGAAGGATCTCTAGGCCCTTTTCATGTCTTAGATTTTCCTCTCGAGAGATGGACACATAGTTCTACTATGTCATGAAGTGGAAGTTGAGAAATGTCTCCTTTCCCCATCATGTTTAAAATATCTATCCATTCACCTCTGATGGCCTTCAATAAAAGGGCTTTCAATGTTTCCTCATCTAAGTTTCTCATCTTTGCTCTCTTTAAGTTGTATTGAAATCTTTCAAGTAAATCCTCCAAGTTATCATCTTCTTTTTGTACCATTTTGAATACCTCATCCTTGTGATTGGTGGGCATGCAATAGTATAGGTATCTATCCAAAAATGTTTGTTTCATATCATTCCAAGTCCTAATAGATTGGGTGACTAATCCCATGAACCATTTCAAAGCGGCTCCCTTCAATGTTGAAGGAAACAGTTTGAGTTTTTGAGAGTCTTCCATATAATCATAGGTTCGGCACACGACTTCAAACTCAAATAGAAATGTTTCAGGATCCTCACTTCGCAATCCAAGAAAGTTGGGGAGGACAAATGGTGAGATTTTTTTCATCGTTGTATGAGTTTCGTCATCAACTATAGGGAATCCAAACGAGTTGTCTCCTTCCCTATTTCTTCGATTATTACCTCCACCTCCACCATTGTTGCCTCCATTATTTCCTCCTCCCCTACCTCTACCTCTACCTCGAAATCCATCTACTACTTCCTCTGTCATGATAGTTTCTTTAGATTCCTCAGAGTCCTCTGGTTATTCTATCAAGGGAGGATGAGAGGGAGTTTCTTCCTTTTCTTCTTTAGGTGATTCTACTTCTTTAATTACAATATGCTCTCCTGTAGAAGTAAAGAAAGGGGCTTCCTCTAAATGAGATTTGGTAGATAGTGTAGGAGAATCCTCTAATTCAGCTACTGCTCCTAGAATTCCAGGGATCTTAAGGCTAGGAGTAGATGGTGGTGAATCTTGTCTATGCCTTGAAGAAGATGGAGTTGTGAAAATCGAACTCTTAGCTCTAGCTATAAACCTTCCCCTAGAATCTCTTGCTCTATGCATGTCATTTTTTTATTTGTAAGTTGGGCTAATAATTCTCTTTCTGATCTTCTAAGTCACACTAGGTGCAAGAAGAGAGCATACTTAAGAAATTATTGAACCAATAACTCTCTTTTCTGATCCTCCAGATCACACTAGGTGCAAGAGGAGAGCATACTTCAAGAAGTTATCAATTTTTCCCTTCTTTTTGTTGTTTTTTTTTGTAGAAATTGGCTACCTAGTTACACTTCCCTGGCAACGATGCCAAAATGTTTGGTCAATTTAGTATGTCCTAAATTGCTGCATTTAATTGTTAATCTGGGATTCGTAAGCTAATGAAGTGCGGTGCACTATATGTGCAAGATAACCTATCTCTTACATTTTTTCATTTTTTGGTTTTTTATGTGTTATGGGGGTTTTCATCTTGGTTGGTTTCCTAATGTGTGAAGAAAATTCTAAAAGATGAGTATGGATATAAATGTTCAAGGCAATGATGTCCTTTATATTGATTTCCCCAACTGCAGAAATGCAATGACAAAATTAACTCCTATCAAAAAAATGAAAATGTGCCACTATTCTAATCAAACAAACAGTGAGCTATTGATCATGAAACCCAGTATCCTTGCTGCTTTCTAAATACAAAAGAAACTGTACTCAAAGAAATCCAAAATTTGCAAACAAAATAAAGCTAGAATCAAATTAGATCAGTTCATCCTCTGACCCCTCGCCATTAGTCTCACTATGGCTTTCAGAGGTAATCATAAACAACTTGAGCAATCTGATATCTAATTTGCAGGAAAATAAACTAATATCAAATTACACACTCATACTTCAATCCCTCGCCATTAGTCCCGCTATGGCTTTCGGAGGTAACTGAAAATGACATGACCAATTCAATAACTAACTTGCAGAACAATAAACTAATATCAAACTACACATTTCATACTTCAATCCCTTAGGAGGTAACTGATAATGACATGAGTAATTTAATATCTAATCTAACTAATAAAGCAAATATACAAAACTGAAATAAATAAAACAGTGCTGGGATTGAAAACTAAGGAAAATAAATCAGCAGAAGGACAAGAATAATTCCATGTCATTATTCATTGTGAAAGCTATGTGCAAATGCCCAGGCTGCCTAATCTGGAACAAATACATTGATCAGTTAACAGCAGTATAAAGCATGAAAATTTATGGACATAAGTAAAACGTGAAGACCATAAGCAATGCAATATATATACATGAATGGTTATGGCATAAGGAACGTAAGGCAATAAAGCATGAAACTATACAACAATGAACGAAACCTCGGCTTGAGAAGGGGCCCTTTGCACCATCCTCGGGCAACAACTATTAACCACGAATTGAGCTTATAAACAGAATCTTCTCATGTATTCAAAATGCAGTCATAACACAGAAATAGAGTTACAACATAGTGGGCTTGTTAACAGTCAAAAATTACATTACAAGGACTAGCTAATATGCGTATGAGAACGCATTATTTATAACAGAGGATGTCATAACTAATTTCCTACAATCTGCGTTGATAAAAGACACGTGAACAACCACGTCCAGGAATCTAGCGTTATGGCTGCCGTGAAGATTAAATCTTTGGAGGGTGGCTGTTCGATTCGGCTCATGGAGAAGTCCATAGGTGTTGATATGTCTCATGAGATTGAGGAATGCCCACGCAAATCTTCACGTGGTGAAAAACAGAGTTTTATCATCGTAGGACTCTTAGGTTGACCGCCGCTTTGGCCCCTATTGACTATGGCCTCTTTTGATGAATTCGACTGAGCCAATAGGACTCAGTCTATGTCCACGTTGTTTTCAACTTGCCCATGTGGCTCGATTCACCTGAAGACACCTGCAATATAGACTTTGACAAAACAGCTGCGGAAAGTTGGGCTGGCTGCAGAAAGTGACAAGATTCCGCAGCTCATAAACAAAAATCTATTTCAAATAGCAACACAAACACATAGTCAAGAAACCACTTTAAATGCTCCTTTTTAGCTAATATGCAATGATACTGATGACTTAAGAGGTTCAGATGAATGGAAAGAAGCTAGAAAAAGGTTTAGGAAAGGTGCAATTTTGGGACTCAACAAGAAGAATTCTTCTTCTTTTCCACCTTAGAAATTCTCTCTCTCTCTCTCTCTCTCTCTCTCTCTCTATATATATATATATATATATATATATATGTATATATATATATATATATATATATGTATATATATATATATATATATATATATATATATATATTATATATATTATATATATATATATATATATATATACTAATAAAAAAACAAATAATGTATAAACATGAAAACCAACTTTTGTTGGAACCTTAAATTTTCTCTCTTTACCATTTATTCCAAAAAGAAAATTCATTTTTCCTAAGCATCCCTTTCTTTTAAAAGATAGCTACAAAATTAGTGACTTTCTGTAGCTTGGACAAGTTTTTGCGGCTCTAATAAGATTTCTGTAGTGAATTTGACACAAACACTTGGTGGCTCAAATTGAAGAATAATTGGCTCCTTTTAAGTGCAAACTAACTGCAGAAGATATCAAAGGAAAAATAAAGGTTAGCAAATCAATCGAAGGTATGTGATACTTTAATTTTACAATAAGGATTAACATATTGCATATATGAATTATGTGGACATAGCACTACCAAAATCATTGAAAATCATGGGTGATAGTCGCTTGTCAAATCCATTATAGTACGCCATTTTAACTCTTGTCTTGTCCTCATTTCGATTCTATCAATTTGATCCTAGAATCATTGAATTGAATGGGTTCGAATGGTTAACTCATTTCTTCAAGCCTTAATTATATTCACTTGTTCTCTCATTTCTCCATTTGCATATAGCCTCTCCATCTCTCTCCATCACAGAATGAAACCCTACCAACACCATTTTTCCATGTCAAGAAAACATTTCTTGAGACAAAAAATCTCTCACCATGGGCGTTATCGTCTGAACAGAAGCAACAAGAAAGAAGTTCTTGGAAGGATACCCTCAAACCAGGGAACTATTACAGAAAGTACAGTGGTTAAAATTCATACAAAAATTTGATGGTTCCCACAGGGAGGTAACAAATACTTTTGCATGATCTTTTGATAAAACAAAGATTGAAATAGGTGATGTCAAGTTTGTAGTAACAAAGTCCCTGATTTCATAAGCCACCGAATTGCGTAGAGATGGAGAAAAGTAGTTCAAAAATAGAGGAATCAAAGGGGAATACTGGAAAATCTTCTTGAAAAACCTAAACATGGACATTACCATATTCAGAAAAGGTATTCTTAGTTTATCCCTCAAAAGTAAATAGATAAATTCTCTCCTTGTACTTTAGAAATGTATTACTTGTGAAGGTCGATTTGGATGTATGTTTTTCTACCACATTATGATAATGATGAATTTCCTTGAAGAACATCAATTGAATCTTCCATACTTTCTCTTGCATAGCCTTAAGAAAATGTCAATGAATGTTCAAAAGAAAATCTAGTCTATAGACAATACAATGTACCATCATGGATTGATAATAATATTGATTGAGTTTCATCTTCAAAGCATAGGTGACAATTGGGAAAATTTTCTAGTAAGAAATCATTTTGAAGAGAAAACCCCTGAACAACCAAGTGGTAGTAGAACCCTAAGGGGAAGAAAGAGAAAAATAGAAATAGTAATAGAACAGGAACCCTAGTTCGAACAAGAATTATCAGAGGATGAATTACCCATTGTAGATATTTTGCATAAAATGAAAAAAGGGAATTTTAGAAGAAAGAAAGTCTGCAAGAAAACAGAGGTTTTACCCCAAACCAAGATCCTTCCTCATAAAGAAAATCCAAAATCTAAAGAGAAGAAAACTCAAGGATTGCCAACCATGGGTTTAAGAAGAAGTACCAGATTGAACATAGTACAAAAAGTAGCCTCAGGAGTTCCAGAATATATCAATCTTGAGCCAAAAGAGAAAACTAAAGATCCTAAGGACTCTCCAAGAGAGTCACTGAGACTATCATGAAGGGTATCACCACCTCCCTTCAGTTCACCTCCAAGAAGTCCAGTACAAAGTTCAGGCATTGATCCTGTTCAACAAGAAATTTATGATTACATAGAATCATTAGAGAAAAAGGAAGCAACAACCAATGGAACAATCCAAAGTCTAGGAGAAGGAAGTAACCAGTTTAATGAGCCACAAAAACCTTCAGCATCTAATGTTTTGAAGCAATAAATCTTTGAGCTGGAGATATTAAACATATAACTCAAAAATTAAAATCAAACATTGAAGGCACAAATGGAATTCAAATTTCCAAGAGTGACAACCTTATTCTTCACTTAAGTCTATGGTACAAAAATAACAAGAGGTTGAAGAAAGAAAATAGGGCAATGCAAAGAGAAATCATCAACCTAAAGTATAAGATCCTCATGAAGAAACCAAGAATGGCAGTGGTTTACAGAAAGAAGAAGAAAGTGAATCCTAGATGTGATAGCAAGAATGTACAGGAGAATGACAATGCTATGTTGTATGAGGACATACAAAACCTCCAATGTGGGGGAATGTAGAGTCCAAGAATTGCTTTACCTTGACACCCTTTTTGCCCATATTTCCTCCTTTTTCCTCTTGTTGTAATCCAAATTAATGCAATAAATATAAGGTTTTGTTAAGGCAAACACTCATATGTCCTCTTTTTCATATTTTGTCCATATGCCTTATTGTTTTATTAAAGTTTTCATTCAACTACAGAATTGACCTGATTCTACAGCTAATCCATAGATCCGCAACTACTTACATTTTTTACAGGGTTCAAGTACACTAGCTCAGCAAAGGAGTATATGGGTGGATAGAGAATGATCCTCTCATGGATTTCTTCCTGTTTACTCAAACTATTCCTCAATATAATCAAACTGCAACATGGTCAACCATGACATTCAACCACATGATAATGTGCTGGAATAGAGTCTGAGTTTCAAGTGATATTATTGATTTTCTTTTTAAAATAGAAAATCGATGAATAAGTGATATGATTTGGTTTGATAAGTATTGTAGTGAAGATACTTAGGCTTGAATTTCTCATGTTGTTAATTAAAAAACTCTATAAGAAGAATGGTTGCTCTGTGTTTTGGTGCATGCCATCATATGTAATTTTGAAATCGTCCTGTTGAAACTGTTTTCCGATTAATAGATCTTGGTTCATACATTTTATGTTGTGTTGATTAAAGCTGTTGACTACCTCGTGGAGGGCCCCTGCGTGAAAATCAGGTCTTTGACTCACTGCAAGTAGATTTTCTTTTGTTTCTTAGAATTAATTTGTGGATGCTCTATTTTATATTCTTAGGATGTAGTCCAATGTAGTTCGCGGTTAAATTGCTACCTGCATCATTAATTTAATTTTCTTTATACCGAGCATAACTCAATCATTTCATTTTCTTTCTACCTAGTATAATTTCATCATTTCGTTTCATAGTTTCACTATTTCATAGCTTAGTGATATCATTCTTGCTTTACTTTTGCATTGAATGAAGTTGAAATAGTTAAGAGTGACAATATTTTCTTAGCATCTGAATTCAAGCATCTTTTATTTTCCGATTTGATAAAATAGAATCTCCCTCACATGATTTCATAATTAGCCTAGTTTAGCTACAGCATAAAAATCGAAAAATAATAAAAACAGTTTAACAGAGCAAAGTTAGGATCATTATTCAACCATCACACAAAGTTCAATTCAATTAAGATTAATTTTAGAATAACCAATTAACAAATCTCAAAGATAATACTCTAATATAGACAGTAACATCATCTCCATATTGATTCTATATTAAGACATTAACCATAACATAAACACCTTAAGGACATAAGTAACTTCTAGCACATACAATGCACTTGTACTTCATCAGTTTATCTTCCCTGGTCAATAATGTATGCTTACAATTTAAGAACATGAAATTGACTAAACACTAACCTTATTGAATACCCTAAATTTGATATTCTTTCACCAAGTCCCATATTTATTTAAAAAAAAATATCCACAAGGGAACACATTAAGATTTATAACCTATTGGAAGGGCTAGTGAACTTAATTGACTAGCCTAATCAAGCAGACTTGCCAAAGATGTATTATAATTCAGTTGGCTCCTCTCTTGAGGCTAATGACCAAGTCAATTTGAATAAGTTAGTTGAGACAATTAAATTACTGTAACTATCTACATGGATATAAATATGTATGTACTCAACTCAATGTAGTTCATTGGTTATTATGGGATATATTTAATACAAGTGTGCTTATGCTAGCTCTTTCTACTAATTTTGTGTCTCTTTTATCTTCCATGTGATGCATATTACTCTTTAAGCTTAGTAGACTTTCCAATCTATTGGCCACTAATGCATACTTTTCACTAGACTACAATATTGGTTTCGTTTCCAATATTTTTGAACCCAATTTTATGTAATATGCTTGCATAAATGTTAGCACCGGAAGAGATATAAGAGTGGTGGGAGATAAATATCAATAACTATATGAAAAACTATGCAAAGATAAATTTACTATCTATTGTAGAATCCAGAGCACGTCTGTTCACGAAAGCGCATGAGAAGTTTATCAAATCAATTCCTATCGAAATAAATAAATATATCGACAAATTATCTAATGACACAATTTGAAGATGACAATTGATTGAGCCTAAAATTGACTAATGAATGGAGAATGAATTTTCATGAGTGGGTAGATAATATATTATATGAATTTTGCAAGGCGAAAGCAATAGAAGAACACACTTCTATTGAAAATATTAAAGAATGCTTCTACGATGATTTTCACGATAGTTTCTTCAACACTATATTCTAACTAGAGTAAGTGCTAGGCTGATTGGGAGAAATTTATCTACACCCAGTATAAATATACAAGAGAAGTGTAGGAATAATTCTTGAGCAAATGAAAATGTTTGACGAAATTTTCCTTACTGACCAAGAGTAAGTTGGGTCAGTAATGGGGGGTAGATGTTCGTGATATATAAATAAAAAATAAGAATAAAAAGAAGTAAATTGGTAATCAAAATGATAATAAAGCATTTGGCTGTGAGAATGCAAGAATATACATTTGATGAGGAAAATTGATGGACTCATTTTCATATATGGTAGTATAAACAATTGATTGATATTCAAAAAATAGAAAGGTAGAAAAGGTAGAAAAAATGGTTGGAGATGAGGGAATCTTTTTTTTTTTACCCAGAATTCAATATAGAAATAAGTTCCATAGTGATAGATCGAAGATGCACGGGACTCCTCTAAAGGAAACAACTATCACCCAGAGTTGAGAGGTGTAGCACCAACTATTTTGATGAGAAGTAATAATCTACAATTAATCCCTAGTAGGTATGTAGACAATATGTAAGTTGGTATAGATGAGGTGATCATGGGAATATGAGAGATCGTCTCCAAATTCAAATACCAATAATTAACCAAACTTAGATCAAAAATGAATAAAATGAAGATATACTTCTCCATATAAGAAATTTCATGAATGTACCCCTTGTTGAGATTAATATCTACTGAAGAAGATCAAGAAAGAAATCGAGATGATAAATCCACGCAAGCTATAACAAACCAATTTGTTGAGTACATAGATAAAGGGTGTCAAACCAATGACAACTTGGTAATTTTTTCAAGGGTTGAAGTCGAAGATAAAGAGAGTATCCCACAATTCATTCAAACATCGAGTGTTGAGGTCAACGTATCAAATGAAATTATTCAATCGACTTAATTATTGAAAAAATACTCCATTCTATCAAGAAAACACCCAAGTCCGAAGAAAATATTAAATAATCCACCACCTCAAATAAATATGGGATTGATTTATATCCCCCTTCATGAGGGAGATGAAGATCCTAAAAAACATTGGTTCATTTCTGAAAAATTTTGGATAGATAATGATATCATAAATGAGGACAAACAAATAGCACAATTTGCAGTAGCTCTTCAAAACATAGATTTGACATGGTTCATGAACTTCACAAAGAAATAGGATAAAATTAATATCGACATAAAAAATAGTTTATTCTTCTTCTTCAAATCCTAAGAAGTTAAACATATTGTGGTACAAAAGCTGAAAAAAATTAAATAAAGACTAGATGAAACAATAAGAGAATATGATAAAAGATTTAAGGAATTATTAATTCAAGACTGATATAACATCAAGTAAGCTCTATTTGTTCAACAATATGTTGTTGGAGTATTACAAAAAAATTGAGGGTCACTAAGAATGCATGAAGTTACATCATGCATGGAAACACTGAAAAATTCCAATGTGTTGAAACAGATGATGATTCACAACCAACTTCTTCATTGATAGATAAAAGAATACAAGAAAAATTTGAGCAGTTGCAGTAGTTCTTGCCAAGTCTATATTTGCAAAAAATATTTTATGGTGCACTAGCTATAGAACTGAAGGGCACACAAAGGATCATTTTAAATTTGCAAATTATTTTGTTCAAGAAATTTGACACATTCAAACAAATATAATGTGAAATAGGCCAAGTTGCATCGAGCCATACTACAAGAGAGTTCCCATATAACTTAAGAAATGAAAATCCTAATTGGTGCACCATATGTGAATAAAGCACTCATTCCACACATGAATGTTAGCTGAATGGAAGAAACAATCATAATTATCATATGGTAAATGATACACGAGCATCTAACTAGCTCAACAATCTAGTGACGCAAGGAGGTAGAGAAAATTGTTTTCAAGGAAGAGGAGGATTTGGAAAAATAATAATTCGATATAATGGATGATTTCAAGGGAATGGTTGAGGTCAGGGAAGAATTTATTGCTTTATGTGATGCTATGAAGGCCACGTAGTTCCTAGCTTCCCTTTGGAAGAAACAATTGACCTGCGATTCTGCAATATGTGCAGACTAGGTGATCATTCACTAGAAGATTTCCCTAAAATATTTGAGAAGATATTGAATAAAAGAGTTATAAACCTCATCCATTATGTTCCAAAGAAATATGTTTCGAACCTTAAAAATCTACATGTCATCATCATCAGGAGTAGGTTAAGAAAATAATTTAAGAACCCAACGATTTTTTTGACCATCAAAACGCACTACCCAATATCCTAACATGCAACATCATGATGATATAATGGAAAAGGAAGCATATTTTTTAAGAACTAATATAGGAAATAGAATATGGCCAAAGATAATATATTAGAATAATTTTTGGATTTACCAAAAGAAGAACAACTAGTTGATTGACCTCCTTTGCATACTAAAAGGTTATAATGAAGAGAAAAATCAGTGAATAAGATTTCATCAATTATCTCATGGCAAGCATTTAGATGAATATGACCCTCAAGTAAATCTTTATATAGATGGTTATATATTGAATCAATTCGTAGTTGATTTTGGTTTGCAAGTTAATATCCTTTCCAAAGAAACATAGATAAAATTGGGAAGGTTGACTTTACAACGAATGACTAACTACCTAAAATTCATTAAACCTATTGGAACGGTCAAGAAAATGAAAACGTCAATAATGGGTATTCCAACTTTGGTTGACCTTGAAGTAATCAAATTAGTCAATGGCATACCATAATATCTAGCTTTGGTTGAAATACCATGGGGTTGAAAAACCAAAGCAACAATTTCCTTAGAAAGAGTTGAATAAAATTAAAGGGAAATAAGAAAAAAATATAATTCCACTTGACCCTCGAGAGGGAAAACACTGGAAAGAACCTTGGGATGAAGAATATGTAAACAATGAAGTTATATCAAATCCTACAAGAAGATAAAGATAATGTGGATGCAAATACACTTGGATAAAAAATTTCAGGCTCACCACTCTCCATTAGTCAAAATTCAGACACTAAGATACATGAATGGAAGACCAATAATTATGAGTTAATGTAGAAGAATGTTGGTCTATTGAATTTGTACCAACCCAAAATGTTCGTCCTTATTTACGATAAAAGTAGTATCCATCATACAATAAAAAAAGTTAATGGGAACCCTTATACTGCTACAATTTGATCTAAGGAAGGACTGTGGTACACCATTAAGGCTTAAAGAGAAAACATCTCCTGTAAACCACATTGAACAAGTGACTAAGAAAATAAGAGAGAAATGTAGAATGTAGAGTCTAGTAAAAAATTTTACTATACAGGTGACAACATGGTGGGATACCCATGCTCCCCAACTCTAGACATGGACAATAAGAATGAATATTTTATTGATTTTTTTGGAGCAAGGAAATTGTCGGCACAAGAAAATATTCCAACTTACAAACCTATTCATAACCTTGTAAACATATCCAACTATGTGAAGTAGAATGGAAGAAAATTAGTTACATGGATGAGAGATTCTGGCCTCATATGTTTCCTAGTACTCTTAATGATCTTCCTAATAAATGGCCTAGGATTGAAGAAGTGCGGGGTGACACATTGTAATGGAGTAAATTAAAGAGTAATTTTATTGAGTTTGAATTTCAACCAAAGGAGGAAGAATTGGTCAAAGAATCTACATAAATAAAAGTGTTTTTGTAAGAGGAAACTCCTATTAAACAAATAAAAGAGACAAAAATGGAATTTGACTCCTTGTCAACTTTTGCATGTAATCTTGTATCATGTTGCTTGTCAAAACAAAAAATAGTTAATTTCGTGGAAATGGAAAACATCGATATTCTAGGAGAAAGGTTTTGTTGGAAAATATATCATCCATAAAACTTAAAATAAAAATAAAAACAATACTTAAAACATCTAAAGAAGAAAGTGAGAATCCTGACAAATTGGATTTTCCACCTACCTATCAAGATACAAAAATTGGGGGACATAAGCTTAACAAGTCGAAGGCCCTTGACTAGATGGATGTGAAGATTAAAATCAAAGAAGTTGATATTTCAAATGATGACGGGAAAAAGAAATAATTAGCTCGACATGGCGACTATCAGTTAGACAAACAAGCCACATAATTTATTGACCTATTAAAATAATATCAAGATGTATTTGAACATGATTATAAATACTTGAAGGGACTCGTCAAAAAAATGGGGGAGATGAAAATTGACCTCATTCAAGGAGAAAAGCATACAAATAAAATACCATATAAAACAACTCACAAGTATAAATCAATTGTAAAGAAAGAAACAGAAACAATGTTGTCAGTTGACATCATATACGAATAGAAAAAATTGAGTGGGAAATTCCCATGTTTGTGCTCCTCAATAAGGGGCCTACAAGTGGTAGAAGGGGACACAATGATTACTAGGAATTGCCACCACCCTAGATATTGTATATATATTATGTATGAGGGGAAGCATCTATTATGAGAATTCCCCCTACGACTCACTTTTTATGGATGATAACCCCTCTATGTACACAATAATTATGATGATATTATTAGAAATATGTTGTCATTGATGGAAACATATGGAAAAAGATCTCAAAGGAGGACACAAGTTTTTAGGATTAGGCACAAGAAGAAGAGTGAATATTAGCATTAGTGGAGAATGGTGCAGAGCCTTTGAAGGAATTTCTAGTATAACAAATCATTCCAAATGTATATGAAATCCAATTGGATGGATAAATCTCTGAAAGATCTTTCCAATGATATGTGTAAGTCCACAAATGGTCTCTTGGATCAAAGGTTAGATCAAGTCAAATCTAGGGACCCTGAAGTCAAACCTTGCAGAGCTAAAGTGGTTAGAGACCCTTTTGGCCTCTAGTTAAGTTTGGCATAGAGCCAAACATAGAAGATTCATTGGTGGAGACGCTATCCAAAGTTCCTAGTGGATGTGGCCCATGACAATAGTGCAACGGAAGAATTGATATTGGTTGTAGGTGGAGTGTCCATAACAGTTTATTCTGGTGTGGGAGCCCAACGATTATACCCTAGAGAAACCTTAAGGAGCACTTAAGGAAATGAGTAGGATGATGTGGGTCAAGTGGTACGACATTTTGGCATTATGATACAAGTGTTGTCTTTGATGGCAACTTACTCACAGAAAATTCAGTTTTGGTAAAAAGCAACTCACAGTACAATAGGTAAGATGGAACTAAGGTCTATTGATCAGAATAAACAAGGCAAAGGAAAAGGCTGATGAAAATCAATTTAAGAAGTATACACAGGTCCACTTAGTCAAAATAATGTATACACACTGGTCCACAGAACAAAAAGAGTGTATACATATACACGCACTCCCACATGAAGAAAAGCACGTACATGTTGGAAAACCAAGGTTTTGGTCTGAGGTATTTGCTCTGTGGTATTGACCCTAGGTATTTGGTCCGAGGTATTTGTTCTTTGGTATTGACCCTAGGTATTCGGTCCAAGGTATTGGTCATAAGTGGTTTTGTTCCAAGGTATTAACAAAGGGCCTAAAGATATATAAGCAGGAGAAGATCATAAGGCAAGGTGTGCAAGTGTATGAGTTTCTAAGGAATACTTCTATCTGAAGTATATTTTATGTCGCAGGGGCTATGTTTGTTATTTGATCTGAAATACTTTGTCCACCTTGAATTCAATATTGGATCAAGATTATGAGACCTGAAATGACTTATTATTAGATGATCTGATATTGATTGGGCTAGATCTGACTGTGTACCCCTAGTTTATTCTTTAAATATTGTGATCTAGGTTTGTCTGAAGTTTATAAGTGCAACAAAGTTATGAGTTGATATTTGTAGATCTGTACACTATTTCGTCTCTTAAAAAGTGCATGTACATGCAGGTTATACTCTTCAAAATACGTATACAAAATAAAAGCTTCTTTCTTAGATCTAACTAATCTATCTAATCAAATTCTGTTATTTTATTGTTGTTTGTCAATGAAGTCTTCTTAGATCTGAATGCATAAGGAGGTTGGTACTTGATTGATTATTTGTAAAAGTGAGAAGAAGTGATCTATGTTGCTGCCTATGTAAAGCTCTGTAAGTTGATAGTAGATGTTCAGTATATTGCTGGTTGGTACAGACTTGATTCAAAAGTTTATGTTTGGAGTATTTTTCAAGGTATACGTAGGTTTGATTAACGGAAGTAGTGTATACATGCAGTTTGGGTTCAGCCAAGTAGCGTATACAATCTGATGCATGGTTTGTGAGGTTAGAGCTGGTTTTGAATGATGATGCAAGTTTCTAGGTTCAACATAGTGTTCTCGTGTCAGTGATCTGATTGATCAGATCAGCTAAATGTTGGTTGATGAAGTTTAAGTTTAAAAGTTTTTTATGGGTCCAGTATGAAAATTTGATGAAACAAGGCCTTCATGTGTATTGTTATGTACCAGGAGCATCCAATATGAAAATTTATGAAACGTGGTCCTTGGAAGAAGAAAGAAGGTAGTAGGCTTCTGTAGGTTTGTGCCTACGTATTAGTAATCACATTGGCTAGTACAAGAGCTAGGTGGTTGTCGCTCCCTTCCAATAGAAGCTGGAAGACGAGAGAAGGTTATATCCTTTTGCAAGTGGGTGCCTACATAGTGGTATGAGTCTGCACCAGTACAAGATTGTAAACATATTTTCTTATTATTAAAAGAAGAGAGACGACAACAACAGGTGGTCTTCACCCACATTTGGTTTCCACCTTAAATCTTGGTGTTCATGTGTGTTTCTTATGTGTGATGCTTTATTCTATTTTTACTGCATTATGTAATAAGTGACCGATGCACTGATTTAAGATCAACACATCATAAATTGTCTAAATCACAAGTTCTCTAGATATACATTGGTTTCTCTAGTCACAGTTGCGTGTGCATGCTAGTTCACTTAACTGAAGTAGCGTATATAAATTTGTTTGGGAAATTAAATTATTGATCTAATAATATTGATCCACCCCCCTCTCAGTATTACTTCCAACAATTGGTATCAGAGCAGGTCCTTCAGAAGAAGCTTGATCGCTTGAAGGTAGATCTTTCAAGATGAATAATCACGAAGGCATGGGATCCATCAGACCACCAATCTTCAATGGGAGCAACTTAGTATATTGGAAAATAATAACCTAAGCCTATCTACAATCGCTTAGAACTAATGTTTGGGAAATTGTGGAAGGAGGATATCAATTTCCAGCAGCAATTCCTACAGACTCTGTAGTTAAGAAGTTATACAAAACTAATGCCAAAGCTATCAATACATTACTAGGAAGTCTGTCAGAATCAGAATTTGTCAAGGTCATGCAGCTCAAGACAACCAAAGAAATATGGGACAAAATCATTCAGAGCTATGAAGGAGACTCTCAGGGAAAACGTGCTAAGCTTCAAACTCTCAGAATTCAGTATGAAACTCTTAATATGCATAATGATGAGAGTGTAGCCAGTTAATTTTTATGTTTAGATGAGATTGTTAATTGTATGAAGAATATGGGCGAAGAAATAAAGGAATTTACTTTAGTTGAGAAAATTTTGAGATCTTTGTCTTCTAAATTTGAGTCAAAAGTGTCTGCTATAGAAGAAAAATAGGATCTTCAGACTATCACTATGACCCAACTTCATGGAATCCTAACTACCTTTGAAATGAGAAAAGGAGGTCCATCAGATATGAGAGAAGCTGCATTTAACTCATCAACAAAGGAAAAATAAAAGGAAGAGAACAATGAATCAGGACACATTTCTTTAGAAGAAGATGAGGTAAATTTTTGCCAGAAGCTTCAACGGGATTCTGGAAGTTTCAGAGGTAAGCTACCTTTCAAATGCTTTGCTTGTGTTATAGTTGGTCATTATGCTGCCAAATTTCCTCATAAAGATAAATATGAAAAAGGGAAGGAATATGCAAAAGGAAATAGGAAACAAGTTGTGAATAGAAGAAGTTACTATACACATGAAGATAGTGATGGTTTATCTAATAGTGATGAAGATGAAACTGAACAAAATTATAGACTTCTCATGGCTAATGAAAATGACGATTTCTTGGATGCATTAGAAGAGGAAGACTTTCATGAAGAAATCAATAAACTCAAAATCTGATTAGAAGAAAAGAATATGATCATAGATACTTTGGCACACCAACTTGCTGAAGGAGAAAAACATAATGAAAATATAGAATGCGAAATTGTGGGTCTAAGAAAAGATCTTGAGAAGACAAAATATCTCAATCTTAGATTTTCTAAAGGATCATAAACTTTAAATGAAATTATAAAAGTTCAACGTTCTCCTCTGATAAAGACAGGTCTTGGATATATTGAAGAATCATCTTAATCACAAAAGCCATCAACCTCCACCAGAAGCTAACTTGATGCAGTAAAGACCAGTGAATAGTATGTCAATCTCCAAAAAAGGCCTAAAACTAATCATCAGGTAAATCATGCTCAATTTACTCCAAGGATGAATATCAATAGAAGTCGCAACCAACAGGTAAACAATGTCAAAATATTCGATGGTCGTAGAAACTTCTTTAATGGGCAATGTTTTACAGGAATCAAGAAAAGTTCCTATAATAACTTTTCTCCTATTGAAAATGAAATAGAATCCTTGATTTGTAACAACTTTGGTCATGAAGAATCTAAATGCAGGAGCAAATTTCGTCCAACACTTCAAAAGGAGCAAATGCCATTAAATCCCAAGATATGGAGAAGAAAGGAATCTCACTCAGAAAGATGTGGTATAGCCTTGTATGCAAAAGGACAAGAAAATCAGTGGTACATTGACAGTGGATGCTCCAAACACATGACAGGTGATAAAGAGAAACTTCACTCATATAATGCTTTAGAAAAAAGAAAATAATGACTCATTTAGAAATGACACTCCAATTGTCATTAAAGGTAAAGGTTATGTTTTCTTGTAAGAAAAGGTTAAAGCTGGAAATGTTATGTATGTAGATGGTTTAAAGCATAATCTTTTGAGTGTCAATCAAATGTGTGATCAAGGAAATGAAGTGGTGTTTCGATCAAACGGATGTGTTGTTTGTGAGATTGATACAAGAAAGACCGTGATCAAAGGTACAAGAACTCCAAACAACTTATACATACTCAAAGGAGGACAACAATAATTCTATCTAAGCAAAATAGATGAAAACTAGCTGTGGCATAGAAGATTGGTACATATAAGCTTTTCTCAAATAAGAAAAGCATGCAGGCTCAAGGCAGTTCATGATCTTCCATATATCAGCATCCCAGAAAATACCATATGCAAACCATGTCAATTCAGTAAGCAAACCAGAGTTCACTTCATTGAAAAGGAAGGATCAGCAAGTAAGCCTCTGGAACTTATCCATACTGATTTATGTGGACCAACAAGGAAAAAGTCACCTCATGGAGAAGAATACTTTATTTTGCTTATTGATGATTTTTCTAGAATGTGTTAGATAGGTCTTCTAAAGCATAAAGATTAAGAATTTGAAAATTTTAAAGCCTTCAAAGCTTTGCTTGAAAATGAATCAGATTGAAAAATCAAATGTCTCAGATCTGATCGAGGGGGAGAACTCATATCAGATGAATTATTTGACTTTTGTGAACAACATTGAATAAAAAGGCAATTCTCCACCCCAAGAACTCCTCAGCAAAATGGTGTGCTAGAAAGGATGAATAGAAAAGTTCAACAAATGGCTCGAGCTATGCTAGATGAATTTGGAAATCTTGCAACCTTTTGGGGTGAAGCTACATTTGTTGTCGTGACTATTCTCAACAAAGTGAATGTTCGGGTAAATAGCATTCAAACTCCACATAAAATTTGGTATGGTAAGCCTCCTACTGTAAAATACTTTAAAGTTTTGGAAGCAAATGTTTTATCAAAAGGAATGATGAAAAACTTGGTAAGTTTGAACCCAGAACAAACGAAGGTATTCTTCTTGGTTATTCTTCTAGAAGTAAAGGATACAAATGTTATAATAAAAGACTTCAGAAAATTGTTGAAAGAATTGATGTTGTAGTTGATGAAGCATGTAGAAATCCAGAACAGATGAAATCAACAAAGGAATATGACAATGAGGAATATGGGGATTTCTTTCCCATATCAAATCAAAATGAAGATACAACAGATAGGGAAAAGACTCCATCTAGGTGTGTTCAGAATAATCATCCAGAATCTCAAATTCTAGGAGAAAAAGGGTCTAGAGTACAGACAAGAAGAACTCTTATAAGAAACTCAAGTTATCTAGCATTACTATCCTACACAGAATGTCAGGATGTAGATGAAGCCTGTAAAGATGAATGCTGGGTCAAAGCCATGGATGTAGAATTAGATCAAATTGAAAAGAATGATACTTGGGAGTTAGTTCCTAGACCTCATGATAAAAACATTATAGGAAAAAATGGATACTTAAGAATAAGCTTAATGAAAATGGAGAAGTTATTAGAAACAAGGCAAGACTTGTTTGCAAAGGGTATGCGCAACAAGAAGGTATATATTTTGAAGAAACTTTTGCACTTGTTGTTAGACTTGAAGCCATAAGGATGTTTCTTGCTATTTCTAGTTTTCAAAAATTCAAAGTATATAAAATGGATGTAAAATCAACCTTTCTTAATAGAGATTTAGAAGAAGAAGTTTATGTTGAACAACCAAAAGGATTCATTCTTGGCAATGATGCAAAACTTGTATGCAGACTCAAAAAGGCTCTCTATGGTCTGAAACAGGCTCCAAGGGCTTGGTATCACTACCTTGACAAATATCTACACAAATAAGGTTTTACAAATGGTTATGCAGATAGAAATTTATACACAAAGAGTGAAAATGATAAATTGCTAATTATTGTTGTTTGTGTTGATGATATCATTTTTGGTAGCAATTAAGAATCTATGAGCCAAAATTTTTCTTTAGCAATGCAGCAAGAATTTGAAATGTCCTTACTTAGTGAGCTTACTTATTTTCTTAGTCTACAAGTTCAACAAATAAAATATGGTATATTTCTTTCACAAACCAAATATGTCAAGCAGATCTTGAAAAAGTACGGAATGGATGATTCTAAACCAGTACGTGCTCCAATGGTAACAGGATACAGTCTTAGTTCTAATGATAAATCACTAGGAGTAAAACAGTGATATAGGTGGATGTTGGTGGCCACCCACCCATCCCACTTGAACCCCCACAATTATCTCTTTTAGTTTTTTAGTTTCCATAAATGTAGCACAATTTACTATTTTTAGCAGCTTTTCGAGTCCTGAACTTCCGGAGTTGTTTTGAGGCCCTAATCGACAGTTTTTGGGAAATGTGGGAGAAACATGTGTCCATGGACCAATATTTCTCTTCCCAAAGTTGTAGTTCTCAGATAGATATTTCTAATGAGCTATTGTATGCGTCAAACGAAGATCGGGTGCCAAAGTTACGACCCCGGAAAGTTGATGTACCAACTTACCCAAAACGGAGTCCACCATTTGGTGTTTCATCTTCTAGGGTTAGGGTTTGAGATGTTAAGGGTTTTCCATTGTTTCTCAATAATAAATAGGCATTTGAGCCTCATTGTAACACAGTTCAGAGGCATGTAGCTGACACATCTCTTCTCAGAGATAAGCTACCATTGCCCTTGCTGGTTTATTTCCATTTCTATTTGTAAGCATATTTCAGTATTTTACATTAATGAAATGAAGTATTATTTCCGTTGCATCTTTGTGTATATGGTTATCTCTGTATTTTGTTGCGTTCCTATTTAAATCTAGATTAGTGGTATCAGAGTGGTCTACTTTTTCTTTGTTTTTCTTTGCATGTCCCCAACGAGGTCGGGATATAAGGAGTTAGGGCTAGAACTGGTCGAAGCTTTGCAAGACCAGCCTCGCAAATCCCTACGGCCTCCCATGGTGAATGAAAAGAAAGATGAGGGGATAGGATATCCTATCAAAATATTGCTCGAAGAAGCCCTCGAGTGACAAAGGAACGCAATGATGGACAACTTTTCCCAAATCCTTTAGTGGCTACCCAGAAGCGACACATCAGCTTCCAACAGCTACTCTCGAAACACCACACCGTTTAAGGTACAAGTTAATTTTGAAATACCCATATTCGAGGGTCAGATAGATGCAAACGTCGTAGATAAATGGTTAAATCTACTAGATGGGTATTTTTATGTTCATGAATTTTCGAGTTGGGAAAAGATTGTTTTCACTCTTCTCAAAGCAACGCCCCACATCAAGGACTGGTGGGAAACCTACTGCGAGAAGAAGAATGAAAATATGGGCTCACTATTTTCAACCACACCCACTTGGGATTCATTCTGGGATGCCGTCAAGGATCAGTACTACCCTGTCAAAATCTATGAGGACAAATACATCAAATGGACCACACTGCTGCAGGGAAGGGACCAAGATGTGCCAGAGTTCACGAACATTTTTCATACCCTTTGCACACAGTTGGGTATTCAGGACTCTGAGCTACATTTGGTACTCAAATACTGCAACTGCCTACACAGATACATCTAGGAGGAGATGGAGTTCCTAAACATCTCCTCGCTCGGCACGACATACCAATACACTGTCAAAATCGAGCAAAAGTTCAAATAGAAGAAGTGAGACTTTGGATCTGCAAATCCGAAGACCAGAGGACAAAGCCAAGGCAAGGTGACCCAAGACAACCCATCGAAGCCACAAGAAAAAAACAACTCCACGAAGTCAAAGAAGGACATAAGAAAGTGGTGTGAGTTCCACAAGAGTCCCACTCATAACACAAGTGAGTGTCGGACCAAGCAGTTGCTGGTTGCCGAGTTGAAGGCTTCCAAATCAGATGCATGTTTTGACCCTGAGTTAGAAACTGATAAGGGGAATGGCAAAGGGAAGTAGATCATTGATGTGGGGCCCAACATCACTGTTGCCACCACCAAGATCCAGAAAAATGAGCCCGAAGATACAGAGGAGGGGGAATGTATTTTCCACTCATAGATGTGGATGAAGGGTTTGCCACTGCAATTCATTGTCGATAGTGGCAGCGAAAAGAATCTCATTTTAGCAGAGGTCATGAAGCGGTTGGGCCTACCGACTACACCACACCTGTAGCCGTATAGTATCGGGTGGCTTCATGAAGAACAAGGTCTCAAAGTTCGCCAGCAGTGCCACCTTCCCTACAGCATCAAGCCCTTCATAGACGAGGTATTGTGTGATGTTACACCTTTGGATGTTTGTGATGTATTATTAGGCCAGCCATACTTGTGGAGGTGACATGTTGTGTATGAGTCAAGGCCTCGCATTGTCATTATTTCTTTGGATAATTCATTATACTGGATATCGGAGGTAGCCCCACCTACCACCACCTCTTTGATCTCTACTAAGAAAGGTAGTGTTATCACTTAAGACTACAAGTTCATCTATGTACAAAGATCCATATAAAATTTTTGGTTCAAGTCAATAGGTTTTCAGGTCTATTACTTTAAAATTAGTCTTTTCCAAAGATATTGAGGTATGTCCTTGTAAAAAACCGTTAGTTTCCATCTCCCATAGCATATCTAGTCTTGATTACATCATTTCGACATTGCACAGTTTCGTAGCACAATATGATTAGCCAGCTTTAACTGCGCAATTATTTTCCACCATTCCTGAGCAGCCATTGCGTAGCGCGGCATGTCATTTCATGATTGCCAGCGCCACGAAATCAGGGATTCGGGTATTTTCTGCAGTATATTGCCTTGAAGTGTCAAATCTTGGGGTGTGAGTCATCAAAAAACCGTTCAAATGTGTCATCGACATCCCATCTAGATCATAATAGGATTCATCCCGCCATTAGAGATAGGATCACACACATGTCTATGATGTTAATCAATCTTATGAGGTAAGGTGGTGCAATTATGTTTATTCATGACTGCATTCAACATGCCTATCCTATGGTAAGTGTTTTAAAAAAACAAAAGGAAGCCGCCCGAATTCTTCTTCAAAAGAGAGACTACTGCAAGCGAGCCCGCATTCTGAAAGCCAAAGCTGTTGAGTGAATTGTAATTGCTGATTGAGTTTCTGTGCAAAGATTTTTCTGAGCAAGCTGGAAAAACGAGAGAATAGATCCGGGAGATGTTTAAGGACTGAACCAGAGGGACTCAACCTCACGCTTAAGGATGAAGGTGTTGCTCGAGCTTTCAGACAGGCCGGTTGCTGGAGGTTCTGTGAGAAACTAAAAGGCGGACACACAGAGGTAACCAAAGCTTTTGCTCTGAACTTTAGCGGCCTCAATTCTAAAGTTGCATTATTAGAATTCCCTGTTTCTCCACAAGTTATCTCTGCTGTTACCGAGATCCCAAGGAGTGGTTTAAAAACTACAAGTTTGATACAACACCATGCAAAGAATTTCTGAAAGAGCAATATGTCAACCAGGACC
>APFE031206884.1:103699-192682 GCA_000404065.3 Pinus taeda
CAAGGGTTGGAGACTTTTATGAAAAGGACTGAGTTCTAATATTGGTGTATGTACAGACTTATTACAGTAATAGTAAAATAGCTGTTGTTTCTTCTCAAGATTCTCAATGGATTATATTGTTCAAATGTGATGGTGTTTTATTTTCTTCATGTTCTTGTACAGCCTTGTTATAACACAATCACTCAGAATTCATATCTTATGCTCTGACTTCCTGTGTGTTTGGCAAGCTGTGGTTTTTGTGAAGTATGTTTGAACAATTAATGCAAAGAGCCTTGACTTCCATGAAATGACTGTGCTTTTGTTTACTAAGTGTGTGAGACTCCATAGCCCAATGAAGACCAAATTTGATGTGTGTCCAACCAGCTTTATTTCCATAAGTGTGTGAAGAGTTAGCCCTCTGTTGTTGTGATTAATTCTTATCAGTAGTTTGTGAGAGAGCCCTCTCTGACCAAGGAGGCTAATCTTTGGTCTAAAGCCTGGTCTGAAACAGTTGCATGAGATCTGACTAAGTAGCAGCCCTTAGTACTGGTTTTGTGACAACAGGTAGCAAGCTCATCTCCTAGACTAGAAAATTCATTTTCTGTCTAATTCGCTCCCAAAGTAAGGGGAAAATCATCACCACATCCGTGACCCCCACGAAGGGTTCCTCCACGTAGCAGCAGCAGCAGCAAAGGAATATGGTCATGACAGAACACAGGAAAAACTTTTCCTCACCCACAGGGGTACCACACAAGCTTCAAGCGGGCAACAAAGTTTGGTTGCATCTGCAGAAAGAGTGCCTTACAAGAGCCCATCAAAAGCTCTGACCATGCCGACATGGACCTTACACCATTACTAAGGTTGTGGGAAATAGTGCTTTATAGTACAACATTCCTCCATTCCTTCACCTGCACCAAGTGTTTAATGTGTACTGCCCTCGACCATGCTTCCCACCATTACTGGACACATCCGAGATTGCAGAACAGCTCACCAGGGACCAAGTTCAGCAGATGGAGGAACTCAATGCAATGGGGACCATTGCTTCCTAAGGGGGGAGGAATGACCTAGGTGGATGTTGGTGGCCACCCACCTATCCCACTTGGACCCCCAAAACTGTCTCTTTTAGTTTTCTAGTTTCAGTAATTGTAGCACAATTTACTATTTTTAGTAGTGTTTCGAGTCTTGAACTTCCAAAGCCATTTTGAGGCCCTAAACGATGGTTTTTGGGAAATCTAGGAGCAACATGGGTCTATGGGCCATTTTTTCTCTTCCCAAAGTTGTAGTGCTCTGTTATATCTTTCTAACAAGCTATTGTACGCGTCAAATGAAGATTGTATGCCAAAGTTATGACCCCGGGAAGTTGATGTACTAGCTTACCCAAAATGGGGCCCACAATTTGGCGTTTCATCTTCTAGGGTTAGGTTTTGAGATGTTAAGGGTTTTCCATTGTTTCTGAACAATAAATAGGCCTTCAAGCCTCATTTTAACATAGTTCAGAGGCATGTAGTCGCCACATCTCTTCTCAGAGATAAGCTACCATCACCCTAGCTGGTTTATTTCCATTTCTATTTGTAAGCATATTTTAGTATTTTACATTAATGAAATGAAGTATTATTTCCGCTGCATCTTTGTGTATATGGTTATCTCTGTATTTTTTTGCATTCCTATTTAAATCCGGATCAAACAACCAACTTATAGATCTATGATTGGAAGTCTTCTTTATCTAACAGGTACCAAGCCTGACATCATGCATGTAGTAGGAATTGTTGGAAGGTTCCAAGCAAATCCAAAGGAATCACCTCTCCAAGAAGTCAAAAGAATTTTCAAATATATTCAAGGAACTCAGGACTTTGGAATATGGTATCATAAAGATACACACCTTACTCTTCATGCATATACAGATGCAGATTGGGAAGGAAGTGTTAATGATCAAAAGAGCACTAGTGGTGGTGCATTCTATATGGGTTCCCAGTTAGTGTCTTTGTTTAGAGAGAAACAAAGTTCAATTACCTTATCTACAGTTGAAGCAGAATATGTGGATGTTGCATCTTGCTGCACACAACTACTTTGGATGATGAAAAATTTGCAAGACATTCAGATCACATGTACTCCACCCATCTAGATTCTATGTGATAATACAAGTGCCATCAGTATTTCAAAAAATCTAGTCATGCACTCCAAGACCAAGCACATACCCATCAAGTAGAATTTTCTACAAGAATGAGTGCTTGAACAAAAGGTCAAATTGAAGTATGTTCCCTCCAAAGAACAGGTTGCTGATATATTCACTAAACCACTGCCCAGAGAAACATTTAAATCTCAGACAAAAGGTGAGAGTAGTTGTTGCATCATCCTATTGTTAAATCCAGTTTTTCAAAGGAAGGTTATTGTACGTGGGTTTCATGAAGTATAGTCATGTATACACACGGGTTTCTGTGGTTGAAGAAGCATAAACATTTTTCTGACAGAAAAATAGTGGGTCAGACTCTACGATGGGTGCTCTATCTGATGTTAACGTTTACAGTCTAACGATATACTTTGTCCATTGATTTTTATCTGACTAACAAGGATGCCTTGATGAATGACTTGTTGACAATGCACAGGTACAAAGGTTAAGGGGGAGTGTTAGTCTTCACACGCATTCTACATTATTGCCATTATGGTTGCTAAGTCTGGCTATGGCTTCAGATATTTATACCATTTGTTTCTTAAGTCATGTAAAGGTCTAGGGTGTGATATGACTTTTCATACATTTGAATGAGTCCTTTTGGACAAATTATGTAATTTGTGTCTCCGCTTTGCATCAGATGGATGATGTAATATTTATTGTATTTCTATCATGTATAAACATGTTGGCTTGTTGGGGCCTGACCCAGGTTTGGAGATGATTTAGCCAAACAAATCCTGGTACTACTGGCCCTTTCGGTAATAGTCCGTGGAGCGTGGACTTAGGCCTCACCCGAAATAGTATGAGAGGGTGCTAGAACCAGGTTTATGCACCCTGGGGATGTCTGATGGGTTCCAAGTGGTCCGTGATTTGACCCTGCATGCACGTTGCTATGCACGCTTATCATTAACTCGCAGCCTGGGATGCTGCCTTCGCGTAGCCTTGCTCAGGGGCCGAACAATGTTATTACCAAAATCCTTACTAGTAACCTGATATTAGTTGATTAATTTAGCTTATCTGTATGCTTTCAGTTGTACTTAACAATACTCACCATTCATACAAATGTGCATAGTAAATATACAATATAATTGCAAATGATATCAAATAGGTAATAACACAATAACATATACACAGAATTCAGATAAAACATCTCTTTATTATTCTTCTTCCTTGGTTATAGACTCGACTCTGCCCTGTGCACTCAGCTGTAGGGGTCCACGCACTTAGCTGCAGACTCTACTAGGCCTCTACACACTCAATTGTAGAGCCTCTTCCTACTACTATGACCCAAGATACTTAGACTCTTGCTCTATGCTTCGCTATTTTTCAGACTCCATCTGTTGGTTAACTAACTGCTTTACAACTTAGAGCCTTGCTCTATTTATACAATCTCATGGGCTACAGACCATGGGTAGGCCAACGCTACATTCAAAACTTAGGGCAGACAACCCTATGACTCTTACATACAATTCATGCTCCGCGCCTGCCATTCGCAGAGTCTTTACATCAATATTACTCGGAACTTGGTCTTTGAGCCCCAAACCATGCTCTGGGGGTATTCCATGCCCAACAAAACAATTGGTATATCCCCACTTGGTTTGGTGGATGAGTCAAATGTAGTGTATCCCCACTTGGTTGGATGATTGATGTATGTATAATTCACTGGTCATAAGGAGGTTACTCACTTAGTCTATAGAGTCATGTTATTCTTTTGAATCATATCTTTGTAGACTCGGCATGTACACAGGAGGAGCATGAAGAGCATAATGTATATCAAAGGAGGACAGTTGCTTGATCTGCCATTTTCTCTTGATCTCAAAGGGGGAGAGTATTTTGGTGTTGCATGTTATCTCTAACAATTTCTACAGCTTGTAGTAATCAACACCATCATGGTTGCCATCAAGTCCAAAAGGGGAGATTGTTGGCATTATGATACAAGTGTTGTCCTTGATGGAAACTCACT
This sequence comes from Pinus taeda, assembly GCA_000404065.3. Taxonomy (NCBI): domain Eukaryota; kingdom Viridiplantae; phylum Streptophyta; class Pinopsida; order Pinales; family Pinaceae; genus Pinus; species Pinus taeda. The sequence continues at coordinate 107,809 of APFE031206884.1, forward strand.
CACAAGAAATTTAGTTTTGGTAAAAGGAAAATCACAGTACAATAGGTAAGATGGAACTAAGGTCTACTGATCAAAATAAAGAAGGCAAAGGAAAAGGCTGATGAAAAGCAATTTAAGTACTATATGCAGGTCCACTTAGTCAAAACAATGTATACACACTAGTCCACAGAACAAAAAGAGAGTATACCTATACACGCACTCCCACATGAAGAAAAGTGTGTACATGTTGGAAAACCAAGGTTTTGGTCTGAAGTATTTAGTCTATGGTATTGACCCTAGGTATTTGGTCCGAGGTATTTGGTTCGTTGTATTAACCCTAGGTATTTGGTCCAACGTATTTGTCCTAAGTGGTTTTGGTCCAAGGTATTTAAAAAGGACCTAAAGCTATATAATGACGAGAAGATCATAAGGCTAGGTGTGCAAGTGTATGGGTTTCTAAGGAATACTTCTATCTGAAGTATATTTTATGTTGTAGGGGCTATGTTTGGGATTTGATCTGAAATACTTTTTTCACCTTGAATTCAATATTGGATCAAGATCATGAGACCTGAAATGACTTATTATTGGATGATCTGCTATTGATTGGGCTAGATCTGACTGTGTACACCTATTTTATTCTTTAAATGTCATGATCTGGGTTTGTCTGAAGTTCAAAAGTTCAGCAAACCTATGAGTTGATATTTGCAGATCTATACGTTGGTCCGTCTCTTCAAAAGCGCATGTACACGTAGGTTATACTCTTCAAAATAGTGTATACAAAAGAAAAACTTCTTTTTAGATCTGACTAATCTATCTAATCAAATTTTGTTGTTTTACTGTTGTCTTTCAGTGAAGTCTTCTTAGATTTGAATGTAAAATTGAATGCATAAGGAGGCTGGTATTTTATTTATTGATTGTATAGGTGAGAAGAAGTGATCTCTATTGCTGCTTGTGTAAATCTCTGTAAGTTGATAGTAGATGTTCAGTATATTGCTGGTTGGTACGGACTTGATTCAAAAGTTTATGTTTGTGGTAGTTTTGAAGGTATACGCAAGTTTGATTAATGGAAGCAGCGTATACACACAGTTTGGGTTCAGTCAAGTAGCATATACAGTCCGATGCATGGTTTGTAAGGTTACACCTGGTTCTGAATGTTGATGCAAGTTTCTGGGTTTAGCATAGTGTTCTCGTGTCAGTGATCTAATTGTTCAGATTAACTGAATGTTGATTCATACAATTTAAGTTTAAAAGTTTTTGATGGGTCTAGTATGAAAATTTGATGAAGCAAGGCCTTCATGTGTATTGTTATGTACCAGGAGCATCCAGTCTGAAAATTTATGAAACATGGTCCTTGGAAGAAGAAAGAAGATCAAGCCTTCTATAGGTCAGTGCCTACGTACTAGTAATCACATTGGCTAGTACAAGAGCTAGGGGGTTGCAGCTCCCTTCCAGTAGAAGCATTTAAATGAGAGAAGGTTATAGCCTTCTGCGGGTGGGTACCTGCATACTGGTATGATTTTGCACCAGTACAAGATTGTAAACAAGTTTTCTTATTATTAAAAGAAGACAAAGACAAAGGCAGTAGGTGGTTTTCACCCACATTGGGTTTCCAACTTAAATATTTGTGTTCATGTGTGTTTCTTATGTGTGATGCTTTATTCTGTTTTTTACTGCACTGTCTAATAAGCCATTGATGCACTGATTTAATATCAACAAATGATAAATTGTCTAAATCACAAGTTCTCTAGATATAAGCTAGTTTCTCTAATCACAGTTGCATGTACATGCTAGTTCACTTAACTGAAGTAGCGTTTATAAATTTATTTGGGAAATAAATTTATTGATCTGATAATACTGATTCACCCCTCTCAGTGTTATTTCCAACATGACAATGCGAGGACCAACAAAATTATAGCTAGGATAGTACGGTGTATATATCATAGTAGAGGTATGTCCATTAATTGGTGGAGTTGTTTTAGAATGGGAGACCCCAACTTGACAATTAAATGGTGTGCATGTTCAAAGGTGGATTGGGTGCCACTAGTCCCCACCAACGCATCAACATAAGTGCATGGGGGTCCATAACTCAATTATTAATGTGAAAGAGGTGGCACAAAGGTTGTTTCCACAAACCTATGATCGAAATATCAATGGTTGCAGTTGATTTATCCACCCCTTGCCCTCCAAACTACAAATAACCTGAGAGAGTGTTGCAACCAACAGTATTGACCAGAAGTGGTTTTTAAATTAGTTGGAAACAAGGTGAACAAAGAGAAGACAAAATGATAAAACGTTGGGACCCTTAGAAATTTTTATAAAGGGATAATGGTGAAAATCCAAGGCTTTGGAACCCCTTTCTCTCTCCTCTGATAGCGGATAGGTAGCACAATATGATTGGCTAGTAGGGATGATGTAGATGCATAGGTGGATGATGACATTAGAAGTGACGTCGCCCAATGAGAGTTTGACACTTAGTAGGAATATTTGGACTTTTTGGGTGCCCAAGTGGGTCATTTTTGGGTGACATGTGGACCACTTCAAAAGAGACAAATGGCATATGTGACATCATCCTATTGGCAAGACTCAAGAAGGTTTTGGGAAATGCAAAGAGGGACCAATAGGAATACTAGGCATTGTGCTAATGTAGCCACTGTTAGAGCCAACTCAGCCTGAAACTGCAATGATTGAGCACGGGCATACCCCACTAGGATATCTCATCCCATAAGGAAGACCTCGTAGATTATAAAGCAACATAGGCTATTTGCATCGATATTTATGGCAAGTGATAGAGCGGGAGACAAAAATATTCCCGTCAAGTGACAATTTCGTCAAGAAATAAAAAACATGCCTAGGACCATGGTTTTGCAACATTTTATTTGTTAAGGAACCAAGGCCAACTCGGAGGTTTGCATCATAAAATAAGCACTTGTGACTTATTTCTAAACCGGGTCTACAATCTTGATTTGTCGTGTAGTGGAGCCTTATCAGAGCGCTAAAATACAGAGTAAGCGCTTGGGACAAGATTTATATGGTGGAAGTGTTTTGAAATGGTTGTTTATTGAAAGGATTTGGGCCTATGTTAAAGTGCTTTAGGCACACAAATGAATGGGTCAACAGCTAAACTTGGCAGCACTTTTATGAAAACATCAGGCTTTGGGATGAATGAGTCAGAAACTTTGGGTTTGGAAATTATGCTAAAAAAACAACAAGTGCCAAAATTTCTAAAGCAGAGCTAAAGGGCAAGTGGAAGCATTTAGCGACATGGATGAATTACGTGGAGTGTTTGGAATTTTTTCCAAATATAGTGGCAATTAAAGTTGGAACTGAAGTTAAAACTATAACTAAATCTTGTAAAATTTCCAGATTGCTAGAATAAGTAGATTTGATTGATTTAACTTGCAAAAACAGGGGATTAGGGTCTAATGACTAGAAGAGGAGATTTAAAAGACTGAAATGAATAGGACAAAGGAAAAAATTATAAGACACTTGAAAATATTTGAAGTGGAGTTAACTAAAATCTCATGCCAAAAATATTTATAAGCATAATTGATTGACGAATTTTGTAAAATTTTGTGCAAGACTTTGTGGTGAAGTGCAGTGTTGGTATGCTGGTGTGTTGGTGTGATGGTGTATTTCTTAGTACTAAGATATTTCTGAAGGTGTTTTGGTGAGTGTGTGAAGGGATAAATTAATTTAATTTTGCGGTGGCATTCATGATTCTAATTTGAAAATAGATGAAAATGAATCATTGATGTCAAGCAAGTTGTTGCCTGTAGATCATGGGTTGTAGCTCCTTCCAATAGGTGTTGATAAATATTTGGGGTTGTAGCTCCACTCAATTGAAGCTAAATTAGGGAGTTGTAGCTTCCTACTTGTTGTAGCTAGAGAAATTTGTAACAAGAAGTTGTCTCTTGCCTTGTGAAGAAATTAAAGAGAATTTTGAAGAATTTGTGTGTTCCTTTTAGTTACTGAAATTATTTCATGTTATGTTCATATGAATGAATTTTTTATGGTGTCCTAATATCATTTCATAAGTAAAATAAATTGTTTAAATTCCTACAACATTGATTCACCCCCCTCTCTATATTGTCTTGGTTTCTAACAATTGTTATCATAGACTGGTTACTTCAGATCAATTTAACAACTTGAAGAAATATCAAGGGCCATGGAAAACCAGGAAGGATGCTTCACCAACATGGAACCTATGTTCAATGGAACAAACTATGTGTTTTGGAAAGTAAGGATGAATACTTACACTCAATCACTTGGATTTGATGTATGGGATTTTGTGGAAGAAGAATATCAAAATCCTCCAGCAGTAATTAGCAAAGATCAAAAGATGGAGTTTACATGAAATACTAAAACCATGAATGCCATGCTTGTTCGCCTACCTAAATCAAAACTTATAAAAGCGATGGACTCCACATCTGCCAAAGCTATCTGGGACAATATGAGTAGTTGCAATGAAGGTGACAACAAGGTAAAGAAATCTAAACTTCAAGGTTTTAGAATGAAATTTGAGTCTCTGGGACAACATGAGTAGTTGCAATGAAGGTGACAACAAGGTAAAGAAAGCTAAACTTAAAGGTTTAGAATGAAATTTTAGTCTTTGAGGATGCATGATGATGAAGATATTGCAAAATATTTTTGCGCCGAGAGGTGCTCTACAACCTAGTATAGGAGTGATGTGCTGGTGCAATGTAAGAAAGTTTGTCAACATTTTTACATGTCAGCTTAATATGTTGAATTTATATTAATATGTCCAATTGATAATGCGTAAAGGATTGGTAAAAATTTACATGTTGGTTAAAGGTAATATAGAGCCTAGTATGGGGGAGATGTTGTGGTGTTCGCAAAAATTTAAAAGTAATAAAAATAAAAAAATTCAATTTCTTACATTATAAATTTGTTTTTATTAATAAAATTATGAATAATGTTTTCCATAAATGAAAATCATAATATACATGTTACAGTAAAATACATAACTTATAAGTAGCAACACTAATTTAAGATCCATTTTACCTTATAAATTAATTAATAAACACATACAAATTTTGATACTTACAATAAACTTACAATATAAGAATATGTTTAACCATGGATATTCACATCCACTTTTCCATAGATCTTAGTAACTTGTAAATATGCTTTGTTACAATACCATGGGCCAATACCATGGATCATCAATACAACATGCCCAAAAACCATCTCTCATTTCACAATCAAAATATTTTATAAATATTCTATTTTAACTTAATTTTATAATATTTTTTTTATTAAATCTAAAAGAAAAAATATTATAATTATTTTTGAGATATATCTACACCTCTATAACATTATAATATATAATATATGAATAGTAGCTATAAATTAATAGTCATTTTACCATATGAATTAAAATAATAATTTTGTAACCATATTTAAATTTCATGAATAAGCACATAAAAAATTATTACTTACAATATAACAAGATTTTTAACCATACAATACCATGGGATAATACCATGGCTCATCCATACCACATGTTGAAAAACAACCTCTCACTTCACTATATATATATATCTATCTATCTCTCTCTATCTATCTCTCTCTATATATATGGTTACATTTTTGGGCCCATAGGCACTCTCCATTCCATTACCCAATATGGAAGATATGTTTCAATGTCATGTTATATTATGTTATCTTATCTAGACAATTTGATCAAGTCAAATTACATAAAAATAAAAAATAAACTAGCCTAGATCCATCAAGCTCTAAAAGGGATCAAATATCTTGAGGTATGATAGATCCAGAGTTAAGATGGATCTAAGTTGGTTTAAGAGTTGATGAGGTTGTGAACGTTATAAGAGGCCTTGATGAGAAGCTAGATGAGGCTGTAGTCATTCAAAAGGTGTTGAGATCTCTTCTTGAGAGATTTAATCCCAAGGCTTCAGCGATTGAAGAAATGACCAATCTGAACACTCTGACTCTAGACCAATTACTTGGCATCCTTCTTGCATATGAGATGAGAATATAAAATGCCAAGTCTATAGCAAAAAAAGCAAACTTCAAAGTAGATAAGAAGCCCAAGGAAGAGCATGATGATTCATGTTGTGAATCTGATGAAGAAGAAGCCAAGTTTGTGAGGAAGCTCAAGAGAGGCTTAGGAAAGTATAAATGTAAGCTACCTTTTAAGTGTTTTAATTGTGGAAAAGCTGGTCACTATGCATCAAAATATTCTGAAAAGAAGAAGAAGGATTATGATTCAAGAGAAAAATTCTGGAGAGTACGAAAAGATAATAAGAAGGCTAAAAATTGAGGTCTTTATGTTCAAGAAGGCAACTCCTCTGAAAGTGAAGCCAACCAATCCTCAAATGAGGAGAGAGATGATGAAAGCCCAAAATAATTAGTGTTGATGGCCATAGACAATCTGCAAGTCGGAGCTATCAATTCTAATGAAGATTATGCTGAAGTGGATATAGATGGAGAGATGGTATTTGTACTTAAAGAAATAGAAAGACTTAGAAAGAAAAAAAATCTCATAAGGAGCCATTGATCAAAGAAAGAGTCGAATTTGTTGATCCATTGCTCCTGCAAATTGAAGAAGGTAATAAAATTCAAGATTCCTTAAATCAATAATTGAATGAAAAGATTCAAGCTTGTGAAAATCTAGAAGGTGAAATTGTTTTGTTGAAGAAGGAACTAGAAAAGAAAAAAAACAGTGGAGCTTTAATAAAAAAATGGAAAAGGGACTGATAATTTAAATTATTTTTTGGAAGCACAGAGTGTTTCCAAATATCATAATGGTCTTAAATTTTAGTCTGAATCTAGTTCAACAATATAATTGAAAGGAAAACATCAAATCACTTCTGCACCACCAGCAAAAGAAGATACATCACAACAACAAAAAGAAGGTATGCAACCCAAAATCTAGTAAAAAATTATCAACAACAAGAAAAGAACAACGCTATCAAAGAAAATGGAAATGATAAGAAACCAACCCAGCATAGAAGACAGTGTCCTAGGTATGTTGATATTTTTCTAGGTTATTGTTTCACCTACACAAATTATAGCCACAAGGTAGCAAATTGCGGAGTAAATATATTCTACAGGAAAACTAGAACAATAAGATAAATCAATAGAATAGATAGAGGAAAAGCAGACCTAGGTACAACAACTCATTTTCTCCTTTGAAAAATTAAGTGCAATGTTTTAAGTGTCAAAATTTTGGGCGTATAGCATATCATTATAGACATAAGGAGAATACACATGAACTAGTTATTGAGAAAATTGAACAAAAGCCTAAGGTCTGGAAGAAAAGGAGAAAATAGAGTAATGTGATATTGGTTTGTAAGCTTAGAATGAAGGGGGTCATTGGTATGTGGACAATGGTTGTTCTAGGCGCATGTCAAGAGACAAAAGAAAGTTTTTGACATGGAAACCAATTGAAAAAGGTAATGTAACTTTTGGAAACAATGCACCAGGTAAAATTATTGGAAAGGGAGTGGTCAATCTATAAAATGGCATAGGTAAATCCAAGCATGTTTTATTGATTGATGGGTTGAAGCATAACTAGCTTAGTGTGTCACAAATGTGTGATCAAGGTTATGATGTGATTTTCCAGGCTAAAAATTATCAAATGAAGTCTATTAGCACAAGTGAGATAGTTGTTTAATTTGTGAGAACAAACGTCATTGTCTTGAGAGAAAAAATAGAAAGATGTTTCTTATAAAAGATTGATGAGATTTGGTTGTGGCATAGCAGACTTGGGCATCTGAATTTTGATTATATAATAAAACTAAGCAAGAAGAATGTTGTTAGGGATTTACTTGGGCTTTCAAAACTAGATAATACATTGTGCAAGTCTTGTCAATTGGGTAAGAAAAAACATCTTCCATTCAAGTCAAAGGAGAGATCATCATCACATCCACTTCAGCTAGTACACATGGACTTTTGTGGACCATCAAGAATTCAATCACCCATAGGTAAATTGTATTTCATGCTAATAATTGATTATTTAAGAAAGATAATGTGGGTTGATTTAGAAAGAAATATAAATCCTTTGAAATGTTCAAAGAGTTAAAACTCGTAATGTCTAAAATTGATTGCAAAATCAAAAGCATACGGTTTGATAATGGAGATGAGTTTACTTTATAAGAGTTTGATGAATTTTGTAAGAATCATGGAATTAAGAGGAAGTTCACTATAGTAGAGACTCCACAATAGAATGGTGTTGCAAAGAGACAAAACATATATATACAGCAATTGGCCAGAGTTATGATGGATGAAAGAAATTCAGTAGAGATTTTGGGCCGAGGCTATTCACATAGTAGTAGTAATACTCAACAAAGATAATTTTAGACCAAAAATTGACAAAACTCCATCTGAGATTTGGTATTGTAGACCTACAACTGTCAAGTATTTTAAATTTTTTGGAAGTAAGTGTTACAACAAGAAGAATGATGACAATCTTGTTAAATTTGATGCAAGGGCTAACGAAGGCATTTTTCTAGGATTCTCACAAAAAAACAAAGGTTATAGATTCTATAATAAGAATACCAAGAGGATTGTTGATTGTATTGATGTCAAAGTGGATGAACATATTTAATCTGAAGACAAACAACCAACAAATACCAACACTAGTGAACTAGATAACAGTCATGAGGACCACCATGATCCACTTTCAGAATAAGACAATGAAGAGGCCACCAGTCCTCAAGCCAAAGATCCTTCAAGGTATGTGCAAAAATATCACCCAGCTGACCAAATTGTTGGTGATTAAAAACAGGTGTTCAAACAAGAAGGAAGTTGCTCAATTCTCATGTGCAAGCACATGTAGCCCTACTATCCATGGAGGAACCAAAGGATGTTGCACAATCTAGTCAAAATCATAATTGGTTAAAATATAAGCATGAAGAATTGGATCAAATAGAGAAAAATAAGACATGGGAACTTGTTCCAAGACCACCAAAAAAGAATTTCATTGGCACAAAGTGGGTCTTTAGGAATAAGTTAAATGATTATGGAGAAGTGGTAAGAAATAAGGCAATGTTGGTATAAAAAGGTTATGCTCAAATTGAAGGTCTAGATTTTGCTGAAATTTTTTCTCTTATTGAAGGATTAAAGGCAATCAAAATGTTTTTGGCATTTTCCTGTTTTGAGGAATTCAAAATATATCAAATGGATGTTGATTCTGTGAAAATTCCTTGAAATGCAATAACTAGAAATATTTATTCTAACTATAAATTTTATTATGCAATTTATTTTGTTTATGACAAAATAACAAAATATTAACACTACAATTTCTTCACAAATTTAAATATCTCGGAAGAAAAAACAAGAACTGAGAATTACTAGCACACACACAAAATTTTGACATAATTATTTTGGACACAAGTCCTCGGAAAATACCTAATATGGTCAAATTAGTTGTAGAAGTTGAGGGTTTATTTAATTATGTAGCAGTGAAAATCTGATTAAAATCTTTTCAAGACCAAATGACTATCCAATTAGCAAGAATATGACAAAAATATTGTGAAAGAGAATTTGCTCACTCCATAAGCAAACCTCAACCTCTATCTCCTTTTGAAAAGTAGTCATCCAACCCCTACGCAGGCCCTTTTTGTGTTGATTTTGATCAATCCACATGGTTATTGTGGGAAAACCCACATGATCCTCATGGTTGTACTAGGTCAAACCCACATAACCCTAATTTGTGATTCAACATAAAAATCCACATCACCCTTGCGGTTGTCCTGGGCTAGCTTCACAGTGGAATGTTTTTGTCACTTGTTTCTGCCTCTCTCAAACTAGAAATATTCCTATGGATCATTGTCTCTACCTCTATGACACTTTCTACTTGATCTTTAACTCAATATCTCCTACTAAAACACCTACACTATAGAATCTAACTCTCTAGATCACTGAGTATTTGCACTAGTGTATTCTCCATCTACCCATTGACCTCCTCTTATAATGTCTAGTTGGGTCTCCAACGACCACGATTAAAATTCAATCAATAGTTGAGATCATCTCAAATTCAATACATATGAGTTTCTATATAATTCACACCTTTCTCAAATAATTCCTATTAATTAACCACTTTTCCAAAGTTAGACTTAGGAAAGTTTTAACTATGGTAAATTAATTTATTTGATCCATCTCTAGGTTGAATTTCTAGAAACAATTTCTAAGTTTTGGAGAACTCATGTGTTTTATACTCTCCACCAAGTCTTAAGACGATAATACCATTTGATGATACAAAAAATAACACTCCCTCTTAGCAAGGAAGGTGTTCTCTCCAACTAGTGCTACACAACTTCACAACACCATGTCTCTGCAACATCCTCCCATACGCAATATTGATGTATGAAAACTATAGTTTCCTAACACTATCCACCAACTACTTCACTAAATCATCCTTTGTGCTACTACTGACATTGCATTATACACTTGTATTGCTGCCATCTCTGCATCTACACTACAACTCAACTAACACCCCCTCTCATATGTTACTACAACTATTGCAACTACTACCTCTAAGAAGCATCCTAAATACTGAATCAATTGTGTATTTGTGCTGTAACTGTTTCCTGAGTCTCTTACTACAACTAGCCTCAACAATTTCCACTGAGAATTTTGTGTCTCCTGCTACTGAGCCTCTTTCTATGTTATCAACATTGCTCTGCACTCCTCAACATTTAACTACAACTAGTCTCCAACTATCACTGTGGAATCTAACTACATCAATTGACACTGATCCTTCTACTACTGAATATTGTGGGCCCTCGTATCAAGGGTAATGATCCATGAGGAAACACCATTTGATGCTCACCTCAATGGATGCTGCCTATATCTCTGTGAAACTCTGGGACTAAAGCTCTAGATTTCCCACCTCTCTACTGGAGTTATAGCTGCATACACGGAAAATTATTCCTCTAGCCTAGAGGACAACATATATATGTCTATAGATGCTACCGCCTGATCCTGCTTCTCCTGCTTGTCCTTCTTCCTCCGAGAACATTAGGTACTATAGTGAAAAACTCGCCACATCTGAAGAACTTTACCTTACATAGATCTTTCTTCTTTTTCTCTCCCCCTAGGAACCTTGTCCCTGACTAGGACCTTTTGATGTAAGGGCCACATTATCTTCCTCCTTCACACCTTTCAATCCCTTGCTATTGTTGCCATTAATGGAAGTCTTCACTAGTGCTCACCTCTTCTCTTCCTATTGCAAGTCTGACCAAATCCTATCCCACCTTGGTAATGTATCTCGTCCCAAAATACCTTGGACAAATATTTATGAATCCTCTGAGACACTGTTTAGGGACAAATGCACAAGATTTCTATCTTGAGGTGCTTCTCCTATAGCTACAAGTTGATCTCGTATTTCCTGAATTTGAATGAGAAAGGGATCAATGCTTTCACCCTTATGTATCCTTATGTTCCTCAACTTCTCTTTCAAGAACATGTTTCATTGCTTAGAAGGATTCTGGTGTAGCCCTACAAGAGAATCCCACATCTCCTTGGCCATATTCTTAGTCAATATGTGTGAGAATTATGGTCCCAAACTCCATATAAGATCATTCAGTTCATCTTAGTGATCTCCTTCTTGAATTCTTTCAGTTGATTTGCATTAGTAGGTTCTGCCACAACATTCTTTGCATAGGCCTTTAGACCATGATCATCAAGGAGAAAGGACATCTTGATCTTCCAAATGTCATAGTTAGAGGCACCATCCAATCTGTCTTGATCTTTGAGTCTGATTGTGGCCATTTATGAAAAAGATCAAAATTGGAATCTCTTCTTGTTTTCCTTCTTGGATTCCTATTCTAAAACTCATACTCCATCTTGGAATGCATAGAATTACTATGTCTACCTTGTTCTAACTTTTGCTGCTTACTGGAACTACTCACTCAGCCTTTTTGAATGTCCTTTTCTGGAAAACTAGCACACAAACCGTAACCCTAGCAACTCGAACTGGATAATATAGAAAACCCACATGACCTTCTATAACTGTAAAATCATGGATCTCCTCTAGAAAAATGGAGCTTGAAACCCTCTAGGAAAAATTGTAAATTCCTCCTATGTGTGCACTTTCTCTTCCACCCGACATTAATTCTTCTATATAAAATTGTGGTAAAACCCTTCTCGGTTGAGTCAAGAACTCTCCTTTTGCTACACTCACAGTTTTCCAAGTTGTACTCACACGATCCACATGGATGTACAAGGAAATATCATAAGGCTCTTGTGGTTATTCTAATATAACTCGCGCGACCCTCTAAAAAATTTGTACTATAGCTCCCTTTGAGCCGTAAAATTTTCCCTTCACCTCTGAGCTTCCTGTCCATCAAATATTCTCTAATACCATGTGAAAATTCCTTTAAATGTAGTAACTAGAAGTATTTATTCTAATAGTAAATTTAATTATTTTGTTTATTTTGTTTATGGAAAATAAAAAAATATCAACACTGCAATTTCTTCACAAAATTAAATATTGTGGAAGAAAAAATAGGAACTAAGAAATTCTAGCACACACATAAAATTTTGACACCAATATTTTGGAAAAAAATCCTTGGAAAAATGCAATGTGGAAAATTGGTTGCAATAGATAAGGGTTTATTTGATTGTCCAATAGTGAAAATTTGAGTAAATATTTGGAAGACTAGATGGCTATCCAATCAACAAGAATATGACAAAAATATTAAGAGAGAAAATTATCTCGCTCCACAGGAAAAGCCCCACCTCCATCTCCTTTTGAAAAAATTTCATCCAACCCCTACATAGGCCTTTTCTATGTTGCTTCTGATCAAAGCACAATTGTGTTGGGAAAACCCACATGTTCCTCGTAGATGTACTCGTTAAAAAAATCCACATGACCCTCACAATTGTCTTGGGCTAGCTTCACCATGGAATATTTCTATCACTTCTTCTTTCCTCTCTGGAACTAGAAATATTCCTCTTGGTCACTCTCTATGCCCCTCTTACACTTGTTGCTAGATCTCTGACTCAATCTCTTTTGTGGAAACACCTACACCAGAGAATCAAATTATCTAGATCACTAGTGTATTGTATATGCACTAGTGTATTCTCTATGTAACCATCAACCTCATCTTATAATATCCATTTGGGACTCCAATTACCATGATTAAAACTCAATTAGTGGTTGAGATCATCTCCAAGTCTATTTATGTGAGTTTCTAAATAATTCACACTTTTCTCAATTAATTCCTATTAATTAACCACTTTTCCTAAGTTAGACTTAGGAAATTTTTAATTATGGTCAATTAATTTAATTGAGCCATCTCTAGGTGGAATTTCCATAAACGACTTATGGTTTTTGGAGAACTCCCGTGTTTTACCCTCTCCACGAAGTCTTGATACTAGAACACCATCCAATGCTACAAAAACTACCAAAATTTGTCTTTCTAAATGGAGAATTACAAGAAGAAGTGTACATAGAGAATCCAGATGGTTTTCAACTAACAGAGAAGTTTGATTATGTTTGCAAGCTTAAGAAGGCCTTGTATTGTCTCAAATAAACCCCTTTATCTTGGTATTCCAAATTGGATAGCTACATGCTCAACTACAAATTCAAAATAGGTGCAACTAACAACAATTTATATGTGAAAGTAAAGGATTGCAAGATCATAGTGGTGGTTGTTTATGTTGATGATATTATTTTTTCCAGTGATTCAAATTTATTAACATGTCGGTTCGCAACAAATATTAAGGTTGAGTTTAAGATGTTTATGCTTGGAGAGATTTCTCATTTCCTTGGATTGCAGATTGCAAAAACTCCGAAAGGGATGTTCATTTAACAAATAAAATATCTCAAGGAAGTGTTGAATGCATTTGGCATGGAGGAACGCTCTATAGTGAGCACACCAATTGTGACAAGTTGCAAGCTTAGTAATAGTAATGAATCACTAGTAGTGGACCAAACTTTATATAGATCTATTACTAGCATCATATTATGTTTGATAGCTTCAAGGCTAGACATCGTGTAAGCAATCGGTATTCTTGGAAGATTTCAAGCATCCCCTAGACAAAACCATCTTCTAGCAACCAAAAGGATTCTCCAATATCTCAGAGAAACAATGGACTATGGGTTGTGGTACCCAAGAGGTAAATATTTTTTCACTGAATGTTTATACTAATGATGATTTGGAAGGTGATGTATATGTACGGAATATTAGGTGATGTAGATGACATTCTTTCTTGGAGAATTTCTAGTTTCATGGTTGAGAAAGAAGCAAGCTTATATTTCTTTATCTACTACTGAAGCATAATATATTGTAGCAACTTCTTGTTGCACTCAAATATTATGGATGAAGTAGACCTTCCAAGATGTATAATTTTTTTATGAGCATCCTATACCCATTATTTGTGACAACACAAATTCCATTAGCATGTCAAAAATATTATTTTCCACTCCAAGACAAAGCATATTCCAATCAAGCCTTGAGAGAGAAAGTTTCCAATCAGATTGTGAACATGGAGTATCTACCCACCAAAGTACAAGTTGCTGATATTTTCACCAAACCTATCCTCCCTCCACTAGCTCTTCCTTCAATAGGAATACAGGAAATCGATATACCTTTAGCCTATTAAAATGAAGTCGCTAGGTCCACAAGATCAACAAGACAGGGGAAGATTGTTGACTGGAGGAGTAAGGTTATAGGAGAAGCATGTTGGTGTATTTTCCATTCATGTGAAAGGGGGAGAGGTCTTAGTGATCAAACAACAACAAGGAGAAGTCATGATGCAGAAGGATAACACAACACAGTAACAATAATACAACACAAGGGAAGTGCAGCTCAAGGGGAGAAGCATTCAAAGGAGAGATATGCATCCAAAGGAAATATTTGAGATAATCATATTTGATATGTATTGATGAGGATGTTTTGTCTAATTATGGTGTTTTCATCAATCCCAAAGTGGGAGAATGTCAGAAATATGTTGTCTTTGATGGCAACATATGGCAAAAAATGTCAAAGGAGGACACGTGTTTAGGATCAAGCACAAGAAGAAAAATAAAAATCAAAATTAGTGGAGAATGGCATAGCTAATTTAAATGAATTTCTAGTGCAACAAATCATTCCAAATGAATATGAAACCCACTTGGATGGATAGAGATCTGAAAGATATTTCTAGTGGTATGTGGAAGTCTAGAAACGGCCTCCTGGATAAAAGGTTAGAGCTAGTCAAAGTTAGGGACCCCAAAGTCAAACCCTTCAGAGCTAAAGTGGTTGGAGACCCTTTTGGCACAGTTCTTAGCAGAGCTGCTATCCAAAGAATCAACTAGACATGGCCCCCGATAGCAGCACATCATAATGATTGCTATTGGTTATATGTGAATCCCCCATAAAAGCTTAGCCCAACAGTTATACCTCGGAGAAACCTTAAAGAGAAGTTAAGGAAACAAGCAGGATGATGTGGGTTGAGTGGACATGGTAGTACAATAACATAAGGACCAATGGAACTATAGTTGGGCTAGCATGGTAGAGACAATGTAGCAAAGGAAGGTGTGTTGATTGGTGGATTTTTTTAGAATGGGAGGCCCCCACTTGAAAATTAAATGGTGTGCATGTTCTGATCCATATTGAGGAACATTATTCCCCATCGACATAAGTGTTCGAGGGTCCATAGCATGACATTTAATGTGAAAGGGCATGGTGCAAAGGTTGTTTCCACAAACTATTGATCAAAAAATCAACAATTGTGGTTTATTGTGCCACCCTCTCCCTAAAAATCACAAACTACCTGAGGGGGTGTCGCAACCGATTGTATTGACTAGCAATGGTTTTTCAACTAGCTGGGAAACATGGAAAACAAAGAGAGGTAGAGTGGTGATAAAAGGTTGGGACCCTAAGAAATTTTTATGGAAGGAAAATGGTGAAAATTCAAGGCTTCAGAACCCCTTTCTCTCTCCTCTAACATTGGATAGGTGGCACAATATGAATGGATCACAGGGATGACCTAGATGCACATGTTGATGATGATTTCAGCAGTGATGTGGCCAATGAGAGGTGGACACATGATAGATGTTTTTTTCCTTTTTAGGTAGCCAATTGGGCTATTTCTAGGTGACATGTGGACCACTCCTGAAGTGACACATGGCGTGTGTGACATCAACATGATTTCCTCCGATTGGTAGGACTCCGAAAGGTTTTTGGAAACACACATAGGAACTAGTGGGTTGTTTGGGCATTAGGTTGATGTAGCTTTTGTCAGAGCCAACTCATCCCAGAAATGTAGTGATTGGTGATGGGTGGACCCCACCGGGACAACTCATCCCATAAGGATCAAAACCCCAGTGGATTATAAAGGAGCACAAGTTATTTATGTCGAGATTTATGGTAAGTGATAGACTGAGAGATAAAAGTATTCTCATCAAGTGACAATTCTGTTAAGAAAGGAAAAGCATGCCCAAGACATGATTTTGTGGCATTTTTATGTGTTAAGGAACTGGGGCCTAGCACAGAGGTTTGCGTTGTAAAATAATCATTTAGATCTTACTGCTAAACCAGGTCTACAATCTTGATTTTTCATGTAGTGGAGCCTTGTTGAAGTGTTAAAAGATGGAGTAAGAACTTGGGCTGAGATCTATATGGTGGAAGTGCTTTGCAACAATTTTTTATTGAAAGGATTTGGGCCTATGTTAAATTGATTTTCGCACATAGATGAATAGGATGGTAGCTAAATTTTTCATCACTTTTATGAAAACCTTCAGGCTTTGGGATGAATGAGCCAACATCTTTGAGTTTGGGAGTTATGCTAAACAGAAAAGCAAGAACCAAAATTGCTAAAGCAAAGCTAAAGGGAAAGTGGAAGCATTTAGTGGCATGGATGAATTAGGTAGAGCATTTTCTATTTATCCAAATATAGTGGCAAATAAAGTTTGAAATAGACTTAAAACTATAGCTAAATCTTGTAAAAGTTCCAGATTACGAAAATAAGCAGATTTGATCAGTTTAACTTACAGAAACAGGTGATTAGGGTCTGATGACTTGAAGATCAGATTTAGAAGATTGAAATGAATAGGACAAAGGAAAAAATTAGAATCCTCATGCAAATACTCAAAGTCAATTTAACTAAAATCTCATGCCAAAAATAGTCAATAAAAAATTACTCATAAGCATAATTGATTGAGGAATTTTGTAAGACTTGGTGCAATACTTTGTGGTGAAGTGAGGTTCTAGTGTGTTGGCATGATGGTGTATTTATCAGTAAGCAGAGATTGCAGATGGTGTTTTGGTGATTGTGCAAAGGGACAAATTAATTTATTTTTTAGGTGGCATTCATGGTTCTAGTTTGAAAATGGATGAAAAATGAATCATTGATGGCAAGCAAGTTGTAGCTTGTAGATCAGGTTTTGTAGGTCCTTCCAGTAGGTGTTAGTAAATATTTCGTGTTGTAGCTCCATTCAGTTGTGGCTGATAAATCAAGGAGTTAAAGCTTCCTCCTGGTTGTAGTTAGAGAAATTTGTAACAAGAATTTGTAGCTTGCCTTGTGAATAAATTGAAGATCAGTTTTAAGAATTTGTGTGTTCCTTCTGTTATTAAAATTATTTCATGTCATTCTCATATGAATGAATTTTTTATGGTCTCCTAATATCATTGTATAAATAAAATAAATTGTTTAAATTCCTACAATATTGATTCCAACCAACCACCCAACCCCCCCCCCCCCCCCCCCCCCCCCCCCCCCCCCCCCCTTCCCACCCCCAAGTATTGTCCTAGTTTCTAACACACACACATATATGGTATGCATTTTTTATGACATGTGTCTCTCATGATGTTTAATTTTATGATGTGTAACTTCATTATTATGGATGTTTTATGTGTTGTGATATATATATATATATATATATAAAGTGTGTGTGTGTGCATTTTTTATGACATGTGTCTCTCATGGTGTTTACTTTAATGGTGCATCACTTCATTGTTATGGATGTTTTATGATGTTTTATGTGTTGTGATCTGATATGTATTTTGATGGACTATATATTTAGTGTGATTCATTCTGATCTAGGATATGATTTGCTATGCATTTGATGACTTGGTTCTTACGTTATGGTATATGTGAAAATATGATGTTGTCAAAACTTCATACTATTAATTTGGCTTGAAGGTACTTCCTATGCAGATGAGTGTCACAAACCTAAAAGGTTTGGTTCAACTATGTGACAACAAGTTGGGAATCAAGGAACACATACAAGTGGTGAATGCTATGGTGAATGGAATCATCCATTAGTCCCATGACAACATCATATTCAACTTGATTATTGTGGTTGGCCCAATGTGAACTCCAGTTGTATGGTACAAGGTTTTGATGGGAGAGCATATGGCCTACATTGTTGATGTTAGGTTTTGTGTGCACTACTAACTGTCATTAGCAAAATCAAGGAAGTATGTTGGTGTTTGGTCCATCTACAAGAAAATGACATGGTATCGATCAAAGATAGTTTAAGCCAGGTTGTTAACACATATGAAGTGAAAAACATATTGTATAACAACATCTAGGTGGCATCAAACATTTCAATCATGGGTGAAATATTTTGAGATAGACAATTTTTATAGCCTAGTTTACCCACATTGAGTCAGCAGGGGAGACCTTTCACTTGTTAACCTTGATGCATAACTTTTCCTCTTATTTTTCCCTCTTTTACAATAGACTCTACTCTTAAACTGACAACACGCATCTAAACTCTATTTTATAGTGTACAACCTAAGTCTTAGGATGTAGGTTTCCCTTTTACAAACTATTTCTTTGTTAAATTTTTATATTTTGTTAGTCCCGAGGAGATAATCTCAACCTAATTATCCATGAGTTGGATAGGGGTCAATTATTATCGAAGTTTCCTAACTTCTCAAGATCCTAGATGTCCATATACTCCTGGGGGATGCAAAAAGGCTATATAATCACCCTATTAAGAGGAAATGTGTTATATCAAATGAGATTGAGATAGAAACAGTTAAATCCAAATGTAGTTAGTTCCATATTATCGAAAACAGTTGGAATTTGTTAGGCATCTATGCCATCTTGTTTGGGTGCTTAGATCTCATCTTTAAGGGGATACTAGGATTTTAAGTTGAAGTGGATGCCTCTTCTTGAAGGTGTATTATTGTATCATTTTTATCTTTTAATGAGCTTTGGCTCCTTTCCTTCCATAATCGATCTCTTCTATATTTTCTACATGGTTCATTGGATTTCAATAGATATCATACAAATAGGTTTTTCAAGAGATATGGTTTGGTAGTTTTGTTGGTTGAATGTGTGGAGGTATTTGGCATTTGGAGGCTAGGAATGAAATCATTTATGGTGACCCTCAAGCTGGCTACACCAACCAATGATCTCTTTTGTTGAGAGGTACCCTCTATTTTCCATCTTTTTGCAATTCCTATAATTATATGTATGTGTTAGGGATGGTTTAATAACAATTTTGTCACACATTGTCTGGTGAGTTCTAGGAAAAAATCATGGAGAAATAGATGCTTGTACGAGAGATATTTTGGTAACAACAATCCCATTAACGAGGTCTTTGAGACATGTGTTGTCAGGATCTATGGGGATGTATGCCCCTTTAAGGAGGCAATATTTGATGATGTATGGGCCCTTCCATAATGTTTCAAACCTTCTCAAGACTAAGGTTTATTTAATGACATCATATCAGAGGACCAAGTCTCCCTCATGAAAGATATGAAGGTGGACATTATGGTTGGACATTACATTAGAACTTTTTATTACGACCTTCTTATGTAGAAGTAAGAAAGTCAAAGTTCATTGACATGTTCCAATGAATGAGACACTACTCTATGGGAGTTGAATCAAGTAGAATCTCAATAGCAATGTTCAAATTAGGGATCTTGCATTCTATTGGTAGAACTTCTTTGATCCCATGAACAACGTGGAAGGGCATAGAACTAATGCATATTTTGATCGGTGTATGGTACAATCATAAGGTATAGAAAATCATGTGGTGCCAATTTGTTTTATGTTGGTTCATAATTCATTATAACATGGTCTTTAGGAATTTTTTAACAGCTTAGACCTATACATTGAACTAAGGGTAGTATGGTGAGGAAAAATCATGAGTGAACCCAAGGAGCGATGAGAGTTCTTGAAATGACTCAGTTTCAAAGTGATTTCCATGGTCATACATTAACAATTTAGGAACCCCAAATTGTGTGATCACATGGTTAAAGAAGAAATGTGGCATGGTGTTGGTAGTGTTGTTGAATGTGAGCATATTTTCCACCCACATAGTGAAGTAGTCAGCAAAAAGTACTATGTACCTATGGCCATTTTAGGATAGTAGTTTACAAGTAACGAATTCAATGCCCCAATTTAAAAAGGGGTCTGCTATGATGATATGATGCAATGGAGTCAGAGGGGCTTCTATTATATGGGAAGAGAGTTTTCACTTTCTACAACACTTAATTAGAATGCAATCACGAAAAGGGGTGGGCCAAAACTAACTAGCATAGAGAATTTTATGGACGGTTAACACCCCTGAGAGGTGTCCTCTGATCCATAAGCTCCATTATAAAATTCATTCAAGACCCATTTCACTTTTTCCAAAGTGAGGCATTTGTATGAAGGGAATCAACTCTTCACCTATATAGTATGTCTCATATGAGGAGATAGTGAGTCACTTGGTGGCGAATTCGCCACTGATTATATCATAGGAGATGTGGTTGGAAATTTTAGGTTCTCAAGTAGACTAGGATCTCACCATACCAAGGGTCATATGATGAGATGACAAAGAGGTGTTCATTAGGGAAAGTATCACTCACTAGTGGATACTTGGTAGTTGATGGTAGGTACAATGAAATTTATGAGTACCATAACCTTCTTGATTTTTGGAAAGGCAAACTTGAGGTCACACTCCTAAAGAATGACTACCCTTCAGGTGAAAGTGATTCATCATTTGATGAGTAAGAAAGTACTGCATGGAGTTCAAACTTGCAACTACTTTAGTAGTTGTGATTATGATATAATTCTATGACTTTTATATTGTGTGCACTAATGTAAGGGAAACATTTCATCGAGCTCCTAGTTAACACCAGTTCCTGACAAGTTTTTGCTAACGTAGTATATCATACATTCTGGATTTTCATTGTCTTCTTGGATTAGTACTTGGTTGATGACTACCTCGAAAGTTGATAAATAGAGGGTGTAGTCTTTGTTGTATTCAATAGGAATGATCAATGGTGCAATTGATAAGGCATCATTCAAAGAATCAAAGTCTTGTTTCACTTGGTCATCCCATTGGAAAGGGATATCTTGACGCAAAAAAGGAAGGAACTTGTGAGCACAAGTAGTGGTACATCAACTTCCCGGTGTCATAACTTTGGCATATGATCTTCGTTTAACATTTACGATACCTTGTTAGAAATATTTATTTGAGGACTACAAATTTCAATTGAAAACATCAATTAAAGACTCATGTTTTACCATTTTCCGAAAAAATGTTGTTTAGGGCATCAAAATGACTCTAGAACTTTAGGACCCAAAAAACTGCCAAAAATAGTAAATTGTGTTATAATTAAGGAAACTGAAAGAAAAAATGGTGGGGGTCTAAGTGGAATAGGTGGGTGGCCACCAATATCTGCCTAGATCATTCCTCCCCTGTTACGAATAAATGGTCCCCATTTCATTGAGCACCTCCATGAGATGGGGAAACTTCTAGTAAACTTGGTTCCTAGTGAACCACTTGCCTTGGTGCAAGAGTTGGCCATCTTTAACAACTTGATACCATTGAATATTCTAATGGAAAGTGTTCTTGATCTGTGTGTCCATGATCCAATCGATTATATAATGTTCCATGTAGTTTGGGTTTAGATATGTTGGTGTGAGTTGTTCTGCAATGCCTAATGTGTCCAGTAATGGTGGAAAGTATGTCCAAAGGCGGTCCACATTGAACATTGGGTGCAAGGCAAGGAATGGGGGAATGTTCAACTCAAAATAATTATCTCCCACATCTTGGGTGATGCTATAAGGCCCATATCGGAGTGGTCTGAGCTTCTGATGGGCTTTGGTAAGGCGTTCTTTCTTGAAATGCAACCAAACTTTGTCACCCACCTAAAACTTGTGTAAAAACAGATGTTGATCATGTCACTACTTGTACTTGGCATTAGAATTCTCCAAGATGTCATTAACCCGCTGGTGAATGTGCTCAATCTCTTCAATAATCCTAGTTATTTTATTAGCCTTAGACTGTACATGTGTGAATTTTTTTTGTGTAGACGGATGAGGAATGGAAACATCAATCAGACACAATGGTTGAAACCCTAGACCCACTTGAAAGGGAATGCGACTAGTCGAGTTGAGGGGAGATTTGTTATAGTTGTGTTGCACATAGGGAAGGCTCTCATCCAGGTTCATGGATGCTTGAAGTTGTACATGTGCAGTATGTGCACTATCATCCTATTGATGAGATTTGTTTGACCATCAGTCCAGGGATGGAATGAAATCAACTTGGTGAGCTTGGTGTCCAATAGTGTCCAAAGGCTTGACCAAAATGTGCTTAGGAACCTACTATCCCAATATGATATAATGGTGGGTGTGATCCCAAATTTTACTCATACTTGTTCAAAGAGGAGTTTGGTAGTGTCCTATATTGTGATACTATTCTTGTAGGCCACCAATATAGCCATTTTAGAAAACCTTTCCATGACCACAAATACACAGTCATGACCATGCTTGGCAGAAGGGAGGCAAGACAGACAATCCATGGAGATGGATTCCTAGGGTTGGATGGGAGTAGGTATAGGAGTGCACAAGCCTTGCCTCTTGATGTTTGGATTGGTGATGGCACAGGGAAGCGTAGGACCTGATATATTTTCCAACATATTGTCGAAGTTTTGGCCAATAAAAATACTTCTGGAGTACGACCACAATTGTTTCCACACCAAAGTGTATTACAACCTAATTGTAGTGCACCTACCAAATCATCTTAAAGGAACACAAAGGTTTCCCAGGTAGCATAATAATGCATCTCAGAGGTGGAAATCAAGAACTTCCTTTCCATCCACTAGCATCTAGTATGTGGTGGCAAACTCTGGATAATTCTTTTATAGTTTCGACCATCTAAAGGTCTCGTGGCCGCAAGAGTTAAGAATAGTGGTCAGTGTTACAACTAGGGGTCGACTGAGGCAATCTGCAACATGGTTGGTGCTACCCATTTTGTATTTAATATTTAAGTGGAATGGTTGCAAATATGTAGACCACTTCTATTGGTGATTTTTTTGCAACTTCCCTTGTGTCTGTAAAAACTAAAGAGGTCAGTGATGAGTGTGGATTTCTGTCTCCTTCCCCATGTAATTTTTCCATTATCAACAAGCCTGCATGATAGAATGAATCTCTTTATCATAGGTGGGAAACTTCTGAATTTTATTAGAAAGTGTCTCACTATGTTAGGCCATTGGATGCTCGTGCTAGGTGAGGACTACACCAATAGCATAGTTGGTTTGTCTCAATTTCAAATGGATATTGCAGGTCTAGAAATGTGAGTATAGGTGCAACGTAGAGGCGGGACTTTAGTTCAATGAATGCCTTTAGTTGGGACTCGAAATAGGAAAACTTTTCTTTCACTCTGCCCTTGGTAATCTAACTCAAAGGCCAAGTGATATGGGAGAATCCCAACACAAACCTCTGATAAAAATGTGCAAGGCCCAAAAAGCTACGAAGACTTGTCAGAGTGGTTAGGACTGGCCAATCTTTAATTACTTGGATCTTATCTAGATCCACACACATGCCTTACTCATCTATGATGTAACCCAAATAATATACATGGCTCATGCCAATGTTTCATTTATCCAAGTTGTCACATAATTTTTCCTATCGCAGGGATTGAAGGACCTACTGAATGTGTTTCAAGTGATCCTCCAAACTCTTGCTGAAGATGAGGATGTCATCCAAATAAACAACGACAAAAAATTTGGTGAAGGGTCACATGATGTCATCCATACACCTCATAAAAATAGCAAGGACATTTGTCAACCCGAAGGGCATGCCCAACCATTCAAAAAGGCCTTCCTTGGATTTGAAGGAGACCTTCCATACATATGTGGGCTATATTGGAGCCTGATGATAGCTAGACTTCATATTGATCTTACTGAAATACTTGGCCCCCTTATGCTTATCTAGAAGGTCGTCAATATGTGGGATTGGATAACTGTTCCTGACAGTCATTTTGTTTAATGCCCGACATCGAACATCCCTATCCCACATGGTAACCCTAATTTTCAAACATTTCCCTTGATCATAGAATCACATTTAATTGCCATTCCTATGCATTTTCAACCTATAAGTTTTATCTGAAAGGCCTCATGGAAAAAAATGACTTTCTCTCCTTTATCCAAGTATGCCAATGTAGAAATTCATCATATCTGTCAATTCTCAAGTCAAAATAAATATGCACTCCTGAGCCAAAAAAATTACATTCTTGTTAATGAAATTTGGAATGGGACGTGATTGGACAATACCTAACTTTAATGTATAACCTCGTATCATGTTTGAGAAATATCCTATATAACTATGTTTCTCACCTATACACAACTTTCACATAAGGTAAGTTGAAACAAAACTTAGAATGTTGTATGAAATCTGAAGTATAAATATCTAAACTCAAAGTAAAAATATAACAATGAAAAAGTGTGTAAAATAATAAAATAAAAACTCTACAATTTGAATCAATCAGATTATCCAATAAATGAAGTTTAGGTGTGCATTTTATTGAAGCAAGGAAATTTGGCTCGCTTCACAAAAATGCATGCCAAACCCTAATTTCAAGGCCAAATTGAATGATTCAAATTGGAGAGTTTTTTTTACTCATAAGTAAAATTAAAACAATTAAATATTTTTTATTTTCCACATTTATATTTATGTTATTCAAGAATACTCCAAATTGCATGGTTTTCATAGGGTAAAAGGCATGGTTTGTGTGCCTCAAATAAATGCACACCCAGACCTATAATTAATGATAGTGATATAATTATCATTCCATCCTGTGGGTCTACGAAATTGTACCTCAAAATTCTACTGTAAAAACACCAATATAAGCCTCAGTCATGTGGTGTGACAATGCCTTTATGGGATGATATGAGATCACCCATAAATGACCTCAGAGAAATAATGAAGGTATTACAGAATCAAGTGCTCGAGTGTGCCTATGTTATTTTATGAAATAGATCGATAAGATTGCAAAATACACAGACACTGAAATAGTAAGAGAACACAGTAAGAAAACACATAAACACAACAAATTTAATAAGGAGTTCACCCATTCCTCCTGGGCTACGTCTCGCCATCCAGCCTTCAGTGGTGGCCTTTCTATTTTGTCTTAAAGCAGAGTGTTTACAATAAGGAGCTCAATTTTAGTCTCACTTAATAGATGATGATCAGTAGGATTGTACTTGGACTCCCCAAGTCTCTAGAGTACACAAATTTCCCTCACTGAATCTCGACCTCAACTGGTCTCAGTGGTATAAGTCCAATTTGGTACTCAATACTGGACAAGTATGCACAGAGGAGTTGCTTGAACCTCTCAAGCCTTCTCTAGATTTCACAGACTTTCAGACTCTCTCTATTTCTGTTTTCTCGATGCTGCCTTTGCTCTGCAGGTCAGCTCGGCTTCTCTGTTCTTTGCTCTTTTTCTACTCTCTTTACTCTCTGTCTGTTCATGGCTTAAAGCCAATCTGCTCCCTGACTGTTCGTTTCCGCTTCCCAACTCTCTGGATCTCCTGCCTCAGTCTCCTTGAATTCCCCTGCTCTACATCATCATCACTGTGTAATGCTTCACAGAGAGGTGGCCACTTGTTTCCTCACAAACTAAGTGTCAGTTCTCTCTGAACAGTCATTATTCCCATTGCTCCAAGATTGCCCATGAAACTGATTCCTCTACCAACTCGTCGGTCATGCCGAACCTCAATATTATATAACTCAGCCTATTTCCCCATTGAATCCAGTCATCCATCAGATCATTTCTCTGCCATTGATCTGGTTCCTCCAGATCCTACGGTCTCCATCCATATCGCTTGGTTAAGCAACGTGACCTTTACCTGCACCATTTGAGTTGTTTTCTCTCTCATCTGATGGACGCATGTCACCCAGTGTATGGCATCAGGTGGGACTCTGTCAAACCCGCTTACCGCTTGAAACCCTTTTGATATCCTATCGGTTTTAATGTGGGACCTGCCTTCTGATGGAATCAGTGATTTCCCGTATGGTTTTATGCTTTTCCTTGTGACCGAGCGCTTGGGGCTTTTCCTTCACTAAGGGGGATGGTCAGAAACTGCCTCTGTTTTTGGATTTAACCTCATGTTTGCCAATTTGTGCCAGTGCATGGTCACCATGGGCCAACGGTCTGTGCACTTTGACCAAGGGTCCTCGTTGTTCCGTGTTGACCACAAATTGCCATTGTTCAGAGATTATTTCTGATAAGCTTCAACATCCATAATACTTTGAAACTTTGGTATGAGTTTTTACAGAGTTCAAGGAACTTTAAGAGTGTTTAAGGATCCAATTCGGATCACGACCGTCCCACTAAAAATGCTTTTGGACCACCAAAAGTTGGTTTTCAAGCATCGACTAAGTGAGGGTATAGTTGTCTCACTTGTCCAATCTCTATTTATTTTTCACTGCTTGGCTTTGAACCCTTGAGACCAATCCTGAGATACTCAACATCTCCCCTGTGAATCATCCTCACCTTCTTGTCCAGAACTGTGTCTTCCTACAATTCATTGAGATATTCATGTAACAGATCATCAACAGAAGGCAATTGACACTGTTGTTTGGGATCTTCAATTAATGAAGGTTCAAATAGTCTCAAGCTGTCTCCACTAACGACTAAGTAGATGTGCATGTAAGCTGGTAAATCAAGGTGAAAAGAATTCTCACCAATTTTCTCAAGTATCTTGAAATTTCCATACCTTATTGGCTTTAGCTTTTTACCTTCACCTTGCATTCTGTCTTTGCTGATATACAGTTAGACTTGATCACCAACTTGGAAACTATGCTCCATCTGAAGCTTGTCATGCCTTGCCTTTTACTTGGCTTGGCTCTTTTCCAGTTGTTCATGTACTGCCCGGTGAATCTATTGGATTTGTTCAATCAACTTGGTTGCCTTGTCCACATCACTGTGTCCATCAACTGTTATGTCTTTACCAAAGACAAAATCCAAGGGAGACCTTGGTGTGAAAAGGAGATCTCTGTGTAGAAGAATGTTTTTCTCGGTTGTAAGCATGCTGCACATAACACAAATGTTCATCCTAAAGTTTGGGATGCTTACTGCAATAGCCTCTGAGCACCTGGATCATTGTCCTGTTGACCACTTCTATCTAGTCATCTGTCTGTGGATGAAAGGTTGTGCTCTTCTTCAGTTTGGTGTCCATCAGTTCCCATAGACTCGACCAAAACTTCCCAACAAATCGGGTGTCTCGATCAAATATAATGGAAGTGGGTAATCCAAAATGAACCCATACATGCTGAAAGAACAACTTTGCAGTTTGTTCAGCTGTAATATGTTTGTTACAAGGTATCAAAACACACATTTTGTTGAACCTATCCACAAAAACATATAAATAGCCATGACCTTTCCTAGATTTAGGCAATCCTCCAACAAAGTCCATGGAAACACTTTCCCAAGGATGAGAAGGAACTGGTACTGGAGTGTACAAGCATAGTTTTCTATTGTTGGGCTTACTTTTAGCACACATGGTACACCCTCTTACATACCTAGAAACTGTCTCAATCATTTTTGGCCAATAGCAGAATCTTTGCAGCTGTGTAACTGTTTTACTTACCCCAAAGTGACCTGATATTAGAGAAGTGTGTGCTTCTCGAATTATCTTTACTCTTTTAGTTTGTGGAATGCATAGCTTCCCACAATGATACAAAATTTGTTCCTTAATGTGATAATCCAATTCTTCTACTCATTTTCCTTGACTTAACTTTGCATATACATCTTTAAAATCTATATCTTGAGCATGTTGTTCAATGTAGCTCTCATACAATACTGAGTTATGCTTAAGTATAGTAGATGCATTTATAATTGGTCTAGATAACATATCTGCAACTTTATTGTGTATGCCCTTTTTATAGATGACTAAATGAAACTGTTGTAGAAAGCCCATCCATCTATAGTATCTTGATTGCTGCAAATTAGTTTGGGAGTGTAGATATTGAAGCGGTTGATGATCAGTACGTATAATTGTCTCTTTTCCCATTAAGTAATGTTACCACTTTTTCACACTCTATACTAATGCATACAATTTTTTATCATATGTGGGATAGTTAACTACTACAAAATTAAATGTCTTAGAATGATAACATATGGGTTTACTGTGTTGTATCAACACTGCTCCCATGGCATAGTCACTAGCATCCATTTGGATCTAAAATGGTCTTTGAAGATTGGGCAGTGCTAGTACTGGTGTTGTACTAATCTTTTCTTTCAAGGCGTCGAAGGCTTTCTGCTATTTTCCTCCCCACTGAAACACCTTGTTCAATCATGTTAAAGCATGTAAGGGAGTCACAATTAAGGAAAAGTTAGAAATGAACTTTCTCCAATATTGTGCTACTCGTAAGAAGCTTCTAACTTCTATAGCAGATTTGGGCTTAGGTCAGTTTACAATGACTGCCACCTTAGAGGGATCTATCTTCAATCCACCACCCCCTACTATATGTCCCAAATAATTCAAAGATGTTTTGCTAAATTCACATTTTGAGAGTTTAACATAAAGTTTTTCTCTTTTCAAAACATTTAGTGTCTGCTTAACATGCTTAAATGTTCTTCCCACATTTTTCTAAATATAAGAATGTCATCCCGATATACAATAAAAAAATCATCAAGAAAAGGTCTGATAACATCATTCATTACTCTCATGAAAGTAGCAGGAGCATTAGTTAAGCCAAAGGGCATAACCATCCACTCATACAATCCCTGCTTTGTTCTGCAACTCTAAACTAATGATATCCACTATGCAAGTCTAACATGGAAACATAAACACCTTCCTTTAACTAATCTAATAGATCATCTATGCGAGGAAGGGGATAACGATTTTTTATTGTTATCTTATTCAGTGCTCGGTAATCAATGCACATTCTCCATGAGCCATCTTTCTTTTTCACCAAAATGATTCGAGACCCACATGGTGATGTGCTAGGTCTAATGAAGCCCTTCTCAATCAACTCCTACACCTGCTTCTTAATTTATGCATTCTCTAAAGTAGACAACCTGTACATTCCGATATTAGGCAATCGAGCACCTTGCTACAAATTAATATCACGCACTATTTCCTTTTTAGGTGGCAGACCTTTACGTTCTTGAAACAAGATATCATATTCTGAAACAACCTTTTCTAAATCAGCTTGCTCTTTAGCATCACAACCCTCAAATACATTGGTTTTATCAGGTTCCTTTTCCTTTACAACCATCAGTAAAAATTGTGTGCATGAATTTACAATTCGTTTCATCTGCCTTGAGTTTATGAGTCTAATTATTCTTGAGCTTATGATCTCTTACAATATATTTGATTCCATCTTTAACGAGGAGATACTTGTTCTCAACTCTATATAAAATAGCTTTTCTATCATACAAGTAAGGACTCCCCTAAACAATTCCACATATATCCAAAGGAACTATATCTAACTCAACCTCATCTACAAACGCTGACCCAAAAGAAAAATTAAGTTTACATTGTCTAGTCACTTGTAGTTGTTCTTTATCACTTAACCAACCTAATGAGTATGGTTTCTTGTGAGGTGTAGTCAATAATCCCAACTTCTTTACAATTGCTTCAAAAATTAAATTTACTTGTGAGCCACTATCAAACAAAGTATCAATATTTTGATGCTTGGAAATAACGCGAATATGGAAAAGCTCATGTCTTTTTCTCTAATTTTCTTCATTATTAGTAGATTGTGCAGAATTACTAGTAGCTGCTTTAGAATTCTTACCTTTTATACCTGTGGCTACAATAGTTGTTTCATCTCCTGAGTCTGACCCCAAATCTTTCTGAATAGTTGTAGCAATCTTCTTCTTCTTGCCCTCGAACTTCTTATGTCTCAACTCCAGATGCAGGATCCAACAGTGCTCATCATCATGCCCATCCTTCTTATAGTGAGTGCATGAAGACTTGCTTTTCTGTGCAGTTTTGGCCTTCCTCTCTTTCAATTTCTTTTTTCTTTTCTCCTTATTCTTGCTTGCAATGGGCTTGGATGATTCCCCAACTTTTTGGTTCCCATTCTTTCCTCTAGCTTCTAGATACGTAGCTTGAACATATACCCCATCTATACTAGTGGGCTTAAACATGAGGATAGTGTGCCTCATGTAGCTTTGTAGACCACCTATGTACTTCAACAGTGTCTCAGGTGAATCTAATGAAATTCCTAGAATGAAAGCTCTTTTCCTAAATTCTTGGGTGTAACCTTGTACACTTTTCCCTTTCAATTGGCGAAGAGTTTGCCAGCTCATCATGGCTTGCTGCATGTAAGCTAGTGGATAGAATTGCTTTTTGATTGCAGAAACAAATTCACTCCAGACAAAAAGAATCTTACCATGTTTCTTCATGTCAGCTTGTGTCCTACCTTCCCACCATACCAAGGCAGTGCCTCCGAGGCATAGGCTGGCCATCTGAATCTTACTCTTGTCTGAGTCAATACTCTGCACTCTGCAATAAACATCAATCTATCTGATCCAATTATCCAGCTTCTCTGCATTCAACTCTCCATCATATATTGGTAAATCAAATTTAACATCTAATTTAATCAAAGGTATCTTCTCTTTTATGTTCAGGGCTATTAGGAGGTGTGAGAAAGTTTTCTTCTTTCCCTTTGCCTTTTGAGTGGTCATGGAGGAGAGACTCTTCTTCTCCTTTATCTTGTTTGGAGCCTGATTAATATTCATCTTTATGTTTCCTAAAGTCCCTATACATTTCCTCTACCATGGACCTCATGGCCAAGAAACTATCTATAAATTAGGGGTCTGGTCCCAAGGGACTTTCTTCTGACATTTTCTTTTGAGGATAGACTCTTCCAATTTTTGGGTTAGTTTCAACCAACTCTCCTTCTCCTAATCTAAGCTTTGATCTAGTTAGCATTCAACAACAAAATCCAACACAAGTTTTTCTAACCTTAACAACCATGAGCTCTAATACCACTTGATCTGAAATCACCCGTAAATGACCTCAGAGAAATAATGAAGGTATTACAGACTCGAGTGCTGGGGTGTGCCTATGTTATTTTATGCAATGGATCAATAAGATTGCGAAATACACAAACACTAAAATAGTAAGATAACACAATAAGAAAACACATAAACACAACAAATTTAATAAGGAGTTCACCCAATCCTCCTGGGCTACGTCTCTCGATCTAGCCTTGAGTGGTGGCCTTTCTAAGGTGTCTTAAAGCAGAGTTTTTACAATAAGGAACTCAATTTGAGTCTCACTTAACAGATGGTGATCAGTAGGATTGTACTTGGATTCCCCAAGTCTCTAGAGTACACACACTCCCCTTACTAAATATCGATCTCAACTGGTCTCAGTGCTATGAGTCCAATTTGGTACTCAATACCGGACATGTATACACAGAGGAGTTGCTTGAACCTCTCAAGCCTTCTCTGGAGTTCACAGACCCTCGGACTGTCTCTGTCTCCATCTGCTCGATGCTGCCTTTGCTCTGTAGGTTAGCTCACCTTCTCTATTCTCTACTCTTTTTCTACTCTCTTTTCTCTTTGTCTATTCGTGGCTTAAAGCCAATCTGCTCCCTGACTGTTCATTTCCACTTCCTATCTCTATGGATCTCCTGCCTTTGTCTGCTTGAATTCCCCTACTATGTGTCATTGTCACTGTGTAACGCTTCACAGAGAGGTGGCCACTTGTTTCCTCATGAACTGAGTGTCAATTCTCTTTGAACGGTCATTATTTCCATTTCTCCAAGATTCCCCGCGAAACTGATTCCTCTGCCAACTCATCAGTCATGCTAGACCTCAAATCTTATATGACTCAACCTATTTCCCCGTCAAATCCAGTCATCCATCGGATCATTTCTCCACCATTGATCTGGAGCCTCCAGATCCTACGGTCTCCATCCATATCACGTGGTTAAGTAGCATGACCTTTACCCATGCGATGTGAGCAATGTTTCTCTCATCCACTGGATGTGTGTGACCTAGTGTATGTCATCGGGTAGGACCCAATCGAACCTACTTACCGCTTGAATCCCTTCCATTATCCTGCTGGATTTAGCACGGGACCCACCTTCTGATGGAATCGGCGATTTCCCGTACGGTTTTATGCTTTTCCTCGTGACCGAGCACTTGGGGCTTTTCCTTCACTGTGGGGGATGCCTTGTGATACGCGATTAGTGCTTTAGCCTCTGTTTTTGGATTTTACCTCCCATTTGTCAATTTGTGCCAGTGAACTTTCACCATGGGCCAATTGTCTGCACGCTTTGACTGAGGGTCCTTGTTGTTCCATGCTGACCGCAAATTGCCATTGTTCAGGGGTTATTTCTGATAAGCTTCGACATCCATAATACTTTGAAACTTCGGTATGAGTTTTTACAAAGTTCAGGGAACTTTAAGAGTGTTTAAGGATCCAATTCGGATCATGGGCCTTAGTCTTGTGGTGCAACAACACCCTAATGGGCCTCAGTATTATGGTGTAACAATACTCTAATGTGCCTCATTTATTGGGTATGTCAGGGACCTCTTTCAGCCTTCTTATATGTTATATGAGAAAATATTATGACAGATATATGAAGGAGATATGATGATCCCTATGACAGAGATACCATGACATACTTGATCTGGATTTAGATAAGAATGAAACAAATTACAGAAATAACCATAAATACAGAGATGTAGCGGAAATAATGCTTCATTTCATTAATGTGAAATACTAAAATATGCTTACAAACATAAATGGAAATAAACCAAGCTAGGGCGATGGTAACTTATCTCTCAGAAGAGATGTGGTGGCTATATGCCTCTGAACTATGTTACAATGAGGCTTGAAGGCCTATTTATTGTTGAGAAACAATGGAAAACCCTAAACATCCAAAAACCTAACCCTAGAAGATGAAACACCAAACTGTGGGCCCCATTTGGGTAAATTGGTACATCAACTACCCGGGGTCATAACTTTGGCATACAATATCTGTTTGACGTGCAAAATAGCTCGTTAGAAAGATCTATGGAGCCATTGTTGCTCCCAATTTTCCCAAAAAATATTATTTAGGCCTCAAAACGACTCCAGAAGTTCAGGACTCAAAAAACTGCTAAAAATAGTAAATTGTGCTACAATTAAGGAAACTGAAAAATTGAAAGAGACATTTTTGGTGGTCTAAGTGGGATAGGTGGGTGGCCACCAACATCAACCTAGATCATTCCTTCCCCCTTAGGAAGCAATGGTCACCATTGTGTTGAGTTCCTCCATGAGATGAGGAAAAATCTGCTGAACTTGGTCCCTAGTGAGTTGTCCTACAACCTCTGATGTGTCTAGTAATGGTGGGAAGCATGGTTGAGGGTGGTCCACATTGAACACTTGGTGCAAGTGAAGGAATGGGGGAATGTTGTGATCTAAAGCATTGTTTCCCACAACCTTGTTACTGGTGTAAGGACCATGTCGGAGTGGTCTAAGCTTCTGATGGGCTCTTGTAAGGCATTCTTTCTACAGATGTAACCAGACTTTGTTTCCCACTTGAAACTTGTGTGGCACCCAATGTTGATCATGTTGCTACTTGTACTTCAAATTTTCCAAAATGGAGTGGCAATAAATCAGCATGTTGGGTAGAGGTGCTCTGGAAGTCAGATCGGCCAAATGCTTGACCTGATAGTGCAATGCTACCCCTATGGGTGAGGAGAAGATGACTATATCCCTCTGCTGTTGTTGCTGCATGGAGGAATCCTTCGCAGGGGTCATGGATCTGGTGACAATCTTCCCCTTACTTTGGGAGTGAACTAGACCGAAAATGAATTTCCTAGTCTAGGAGATGTGCTTATTGCATTTCTTAGCAGTGATTAAAGAGGTAGCAGTAGGTGGGGCTACCTCCAGTATCCTGTTGTTGATGCCTCGAAAATTGCTGCAACAACTTCGGGGAAAACCACCCGGTCTGGACCTTAAAAGCAGCTCCTTTTCCGTTTGGTGTGGTGGCTCCGACTGGAAATAATGGGACCAGTTTCCCAATGATGAATAAAAGGGGATGGATAAATGGGTGGTTCTCTAATATAATGATAATGGATGAATGATTTAATATAAAATGTAAAAATATGAATAAATATCCTATCCCAGGAAATTTCTGCTTTTATTTTAATGTTTGATAATCTTTATCCACAAACAAGCATATAGATGACTCTATTGGTAAACAAAGACATTTATTCATATGATAATTACTTTGTTCAAGTAGTTGAACAAAGTAATCATTAAAACATTATTATACTATCCTTTATATATCACTGATACAGATATGACTGAAATAATAACACTCCTTAAACATTCAATAGTGAAAAATATAAGGATTGTTGTTAAAAACACATACATATATCCAATGATAGCAAGATTAAACAAATGATGATTCACATGAAAGAATGAAACAAGAGCATAGATAATAGTACCATGTGTTATTTGAATCACTCCTGATATCAATCGCATTCAAATTCCTTCATCCAACTTATAAACACTTTCACATCAAGGCAATAGTGCACATCCCATCAAAGCTTTCTTCGTTAAAATTTGGAATACTTGCCCAATCTTTATAAAAAAATATACCAAAAGCACAATAGTGCGACTTCCAGATTTGAGTTTATACAAAAACTAAGGACCCTTTCTAAATGCATGAAAGGGTCTATAAATACTAATTAGGCTAACTAATTACAAAAATAAAATGCTATTAATTGGTACAACTAAATCATGAGTATCTTCTTAACAATAGGTTTGTTTGCAGTCGGCAGCATGATTCATTGTTTCGGATGATCTCCTTTTGATTTGAGCTGGCAGATTACAAGCATCGGTTCCAATTCTGGAGGACGAGTGAGATGAGAATGTAGTTGAGCTGAGTATGTGGCATCATGGATTTCGGGAATGATACAACCGATCACATCGGTTAAACATTTGAGGACGGCCCTTTGACTGTATGGTTTTACTAAGAAAAACCAATAGGTATCCCAAGTTAAACTTTGGATGCCGGCAATTAATCTTCCATTCTTCTCCAATTCTTGATTGCATGCTTGTTCCAATGTTTTAGCTGACGGCAATTTACCTGGAGTGCACTGTGAAATCATGTTAGACAGATAAAGAGTGTTATTGATTAACTCAATTAAATTACTTGTAGATAATCTGCATCTTGAGATTTCTCTCTCCGCTTTCATTAGCTGTGACTGCCATTCTAAGAAAATGATCTCTTTGTGTGACTCTAGAATTTTAGGCAGATTTGTGGCCTGCCCTTCACTGGTGTCTTGCCAAGAAAGAAAGTTAGTTATAGTCTCATCGGCCTGTTCCAAATCCTGCCTAGCATCGACTGATTTGTCAACTATTGATGCAATTATATCACAAAGGAGCTCAACCAGAGAAATGTTATGACATAGTAGTCTTAGCTGTTTAACCAATGTTTTGTTGATTTTGAGAGCTTCGAACCTGAAATCTGCTGGTTGCGGAAGACTTTTGAACTTTTCTATTTGGTGTGAGAGTTGAACAATTTGCTCGTCTTTAGTCTTCACCATTTGTTCATTCATTGTCTTTATTCTGGCCAATGCTTCGGATAATTCCTTTTGCTTTTGTACCACGCTTAAGTCTATCCTCTGTTTCTCCTCAAGCAATTGCTTATTTAATTGATTATTTATCTGCTGCTGTGTTGATAGTTGCTGTTCCAACTGTTCAATTTTCAGTTGTGCTTCGGACACTTGTGACTGCAACGAAAAAATTGCTTGGTCCTTTTCTTTAAGTAGATTACTTACTTCCGATGCCTTATCCATAGTGGCTTCTAAATAAGCTCCGGCATACTAAGAAAGTTTTGTAAGGTCATTGGAAGGGTTAAACTATTCTTTCAACACTACATTAGTTGTCTCTGTTTGTGCTGGAAACAAGAAAGATTGATCAAGTCTCCTCCTTCTCCTCTGTCTTTTCACTACAGCCCTGTGTTTGGGACTGTAAAAGACATCTAATGGAGGTATGTCTTCTATCTGCAAAATAATTTGATCAGATAGATCTTTTTGAATTATTTCTACATCCGTGCTAGTGGGTAGGCCGCTGGCTCCTTCAATTGGAATTGTTGTTGACGCTATGTCTTGTCCAACTATTACTTTGGGTGTGCTGGAAACTTGTGGACCTTCCAGATTGCTTATAATAGAGTCAAATTGTTGCCATTCTTGGAGGAGCTTGGGATCAATCTGAGTATCCATATTGATATTTTCGCCGCCCTTGTCCTATTCTTTTTTCTACTCTTTCTCTTGTTCTTTCTCCTGCTTTGGTTCTTTTCCTCTTTCGAGAATCTTCCCTACAGTAGGAGGTTTATCAATAATTCGTTGTTCAAGCTCGCTTGACTGGGTTGTCGGGGTAGTAGCTAATAAGTCCAGAGGTAGAGTTTGAAACCTCTGTTCTCTAAGCCTATTAAATTCTACTAACCTTTCATCGTTATATCTCATTTTGGCTAGAGTTTGTACTTGGAATAATGATCCTGCCAAAGAAAACAGGTCATCAAATTCATCTTTTTCATGATCAAACCTTATAAGTTTGGCTTCTTCAAGCACAGTATAGGCAACTTTCCTTGGATTGAATTGCCTATTAGGAATGGTTGCAAGATTGAGCATGTTTATTTTTTTTTGCCTCCTTGTTTGCATGCTTGTAGTCATGTAGAGTATAAACACCGCATCTCAAAGGAAAAGTAGGCCAAGCTTGCTTTTTAGAATTCCTAAGAGTCTTGGATGTTCCTATTGTTGTTGTTTGGTAGGCCAATTCTCGGGCTAACAACTTGTCAAGTACATACAGAGGAAGGACATGAGGTCTTGCAAGGCTACCAAAAACCCTTATGTATGTGAACTTGTCTTCCCTGAACCAATTTCCTACAGCGGTTAGGTCAACCTCTGCTTCCGTGGAAATCTTTGGGGTAGGCTTATCAAAAATGGCATAATAGATAGGTAACATGAAACCATTACAGATTTGGTACAAGTGGTCCTTATAGTGCACCTTCCATAACTTTTCATGATAAATGTGGATTGGCATGGGGTCTTGTGAAGTCCATCTCCACCCAAGTATAGGAAATTCAGAGTTGAAACAAAGAGTATCTAAAATATAAGCACTATAATAAAACGAAGGAATAGACCTGTCAGTTACACGAGTTTTTAATCTAAATTCAAGAATTACAGTGGCTAATTTATCTAACAATATGTTTGCCCAATCCATTACTTCACTATTAACTGCCGCTTCCATTAAAGGAACCATTTCAATAGTGAACTTTGCAGAATCATGCAATCCCCAAATTCTACACATCATTGCTCTGGCATAACAGTAAGGATAACATAATGAATCTACAGAGTACTTACCTGAGGATTCATGTTTGTGCCTTGCGGAGTTCTATCTCCACTCCCGAATTGGGGCCGATTCAGTATCATTCTCGATTGCGAACTTTTCAAGAAAGGCTTTATTGTATTTCTTTTGAGGTTCGAGCAAGTGATACATTTTCTTTAAGTCATCTAGCTAAAATGAGCCAAAAATCCTTCCGCCAACTGTGCAAAATGTTTTTTTTAAAACCGGGATCTCCTCTACTGCCCATCGCACTACATCAGTGTATGGAAGAATTTTCTCACGTGCTACAATTCTATGCAAATATGAATCAGCTAAATCTTTCAGGGAAGCTTCTGATTTTCTAGTTGAATCTGCGGTAGCTTGTACTGGTACTGTCTCAGGCTCCTCTGCTTCAATTAACTTATAGATGCTTTGCCAACTTGTGTTTCCAAGGCCAAGACATGTAGTGTCTGAAATCAAACCCTTTCTGCTTGGTCCTGGATCACCGGTGTGTTGCACTGTTACTGAGGGAGCCGCTGCTACCGCGGATCTCATGGATTTCTTTCCCATTTGGTTCGAATTTGTTATTTCGGCAGAGTTTTGCACAAGGGATGAAATCAACGTGATACAGAGAATAGATAGTATGAGCCAATATGAAAGAATTATATCAATCAACGAATAATGAAAGATTATAGTGAAAATGCCGCAGACACAATCTAAGGGAAAATCTCGGCATAACTGCTTCATTAATTGGTCGTTTAACCTGTTAATCATGGTAAAAGAGTTTTAAATACCCATCATATCATTTATATGCTGAATGATTCATTCAAGCATGGCTTGGATTTTTGGCAGATAATCAAAAGCAAATCGCTATCGGTGATTGATGAAGTGAACGGGAAGGCTTTAATAATAATCCAAAATAATGCATGCAAGCCTTTTAAATCTATTTTGAAACTCACGCCTTGATTTATTGGATCACAATCAGCGATGAGCTCGGGTCGTATTACTTATGTTATTGCAAAAATTGCTGATCCCCGATGGTGATACACCTTATCGCATCGGGAGATTTAAAGGTGTCTTAAACATGCGTTGTGTTATATCCTCTGATTGCCGATAGCGATATCACATTGGAGAAATAGGGGAGGGCCTTTCATTATACTTGTTGTTCACCTTTCCCGATAACCGATAGTTGTTCGTTGTTCGGATTGGAGTAAGTCAATGGGTCTTTGCATTATGTTTTCTTTATTGTTGTGATATGCGATCTTGCGATCACTTTATCGCAACAACAAAGAACTTTATATTTATTCATAAGCCCGATTTCATTATAATTCAAAAGGTTTATAATATAACATTTCCATTGGACCTTTTAATGAAGAATTTTCTAATGATGAGTTGATACCAATTTATTCACACATCTATGTTTAAAAGGGACCCATTTCATATTATAGTTAGAAAGAAAAGTTTTCCGAAATGGGGGGTTGTTGTACAGCACAACAATTGGCGATTCACTGGGAGAAGCAGTTATCTCTGAGAAATGTTGAAATAATTAAACTTTCTTTATATGGAAATCTTATCTAAGAGGAGAATTCTAATATAACTAGGTATATATAAATTATGAATATAATAATAGTTATTTCTGCTATTTTCTTCTCTTGTTAAAATTAAATACATTCTAAGTTTTAAATTAGCCTTAATTGGTTGATAATGATAAGACAAATAACTTTTCCAACTTAGGTTTATAATGACTCCTTTGTCATAGGTAGAGCCTCTACTGCCAGCGAACGTCTATAGTCTCGACAAGGATACCTTTTAACCATTTAATCGTTCATTATCCCATCCATTTTAGAGTATAATTAAAAGAATGAATCCAAAAAAATGCCTTCATATTTTGTATCACTTTTCCTTTTATTTATTTTGCAAGATAAAAAGCCATTGTCCTAGTTTGGTGGCCAGCTGTTTGACAATGCCATTCACTAGTTGTAATTTAACTAAACAAGCTGGCTCATGATGAGACCCCTTGTCTTATAATTATAAGCCATTACCCTGTTTTGGTATGCAGTATTGGTAATATCAGTTGAACTATTCCCCAATGATCATGGTAAGCGGGCTTGTAATAATACCTCTTATCTTTTATATCAAATATATTTTAGAATTACACTCTCAGTAATCATAATTTTTTATGAATGGGATGAACAATTTTCTCCTTAAGAGAGCATGGATGACAGGGTAAGAGTTGAAGATGCTAAGATTGAATCAGTTTTTGTTTTTGTACTGATAACCATTTTTTAAGCCATTTAAAAACATTAAAATGATTTACAGTACTTCTAAATCTTGAGAAGGTTTCACAAAAATAAAATAGGGTTTCAGAATCTAATATACCTAATTTCCTAGAAATTTTCCTTTTGTTTAAGGTTTCCATTTTTAAAAGTAAATATCAAAACTATTTCTTTTGAGAAACTTTTTCAGTATAGTAAAGGCCAATGGAACGCATCTTACAATTTTATTTTCCAATAATCCTAAAAACTGTGAACACAAATTTTGCTGAAAATTGAATATTTACAAAGGGAGAAGGGGCTACTTCCTCAATTGAAGAATTTTTTCAAGATAAGGCCATTAACAAGAAGAGAATCTCTCTTACCTGATAGATCTTTCAATATGAAAGTGGAATGGCCTATCTTCTCGTTGATTTGAAATGGGCCGAGCCACATTTTCTGGAACTTAGTGTGTTTTCCTTTATCCTCATGGGCTTTGTCCCATTTCAAAACTAGATCACCAACTTGTAATTGCTTTGAACTGGATGAAGTTGAATCAAAAGATGACTTGATAATTTGCTGATGTTTTTCATGTATAATTCTAGCTTTTTCCCTTTCTTCTTCTAGTTTTAAAATTTGATCATGTCTTAGTTTAATAGAAGATGAGGGACTTTCTTCAATAAATTGCACTAAAGCTAGAGATGGAAGTACTAAATTGGTTGGTATGACAACTTCCTTCCCATATACTAGATTAAATGGAGAAGTACCTATAGAGGCCTTCTGTGTTATTTTGTCAGCCCATAGTGCGAATATCGAAGATTTATGCTAGTTTTTATGATTCTGCTCAATAGTTCGCTTAATGGTTTTAATAAGATTTTTATTGGTGGATTCTACTAAGCCATTACCTTGGGGATAGTAATTTGCAGAATATTTCAATTTAAACCCCCTTTTGATAGCGAACTCAAACATAGAATTTCCAGAGAAATAAGATGCATTATCAAAAACAAGAGCGTTTGGGACACCAAACCTAGTAATAATGAATTGATCTATGAATTCCATGATTGCCTCAGAGTTTGTTGTCTTTAAAGGAATTGCTTCAACCAACTTAGTGAAGTAATCAGTGGCTGTAAGGATATATCTATGCTGTTTGGATGAATGTGGAGTGATTTCCCCAATGATATCCGATCCCCATTGTTCAAAAGGCTATTCAATGTTAA
Organism: Pinus taeda; assembly: GCA_000404065.3. Classification (NCBI taxonomy): domain Eukaryota; kingdom Viridiplantae; phylum Streptophyta; class Pinopsida; order Pinales; family Pinaceae; genus Pinus; species Pinus taeda. The sequence continues at coordinate 148,750 of APFE031206884.1, forward strand.
CTAGTTGCAAAGGGAAAGCTGGCTTCTTTTGTCTTCCACTAGAGGTTTGACAACTTTGGCATTTCCTTACATATTCATGAGTATCTATGAATAGGGTTGGCCAATAATATCCAGCATGAATGATCTTGTGAGCTATTGTATCAGATCCAAAATGTCCTCCTGCTGGTCTGTCATGTAGCTCCTGCAAAACCTTTTGTGCTTCAGGTTTTTCTAAGCATCTTAATAAAATTGAATCATAATTTCGTCTAAACAATACATCATATACAATTATGAAGTTTTTCGCTTTCAATCTAATGGCACGTTTGTTTTTATATGAAAGATTAGAAGGAGCGTATTCATTTCTCAAATAGAAAATCATATCTGCATATTGCGATTCAGGATCTGTGATACTTATTTGATTGATTTCTTCAGTGCCTTCTATACCTTCAGGTTCCTGAATATTGGATGCTCCTGTTAACAACCTGCAAAAACCTTGGCCTTTGAAAATTTTTACTGGTTTGATTTCTAAGTCATATTCTTGTAATGTTGTGACCCAATTTTCTCTCTTTTCTCCTAATTCCCTTTGAACTAATAATTGTCTTACTACTGAAAAATGAACTATAACTTTTGTGTGAGCTTTTAGGAGAAAGGGTTTGTAGTGTTTTATGGCTTTGTACACAGCAAAGGCTTGTTTTGCAACTTCTGAATAATTAAGTTTAGCACCTTGAAGATTTGAGCTGTAAAATGAGATTCGTGCTTCCAAGTTTTGATCATTAATCTGAGTCAGTACCGCTGCATAAGATGAAGTATATGCAAGGGTATATAGCATGAAATGTTTTGAAAAATTAGGAGTTCTTAAAACAGGGGAACTTATGATTGATTGTTTGATGGAATCAAATGCTTCTTTTTATACAAGCCCCCATTTAAACACTGAATTTTTCTTGATCATGGTATGTAATGGTAAAATAATCTGGGACAAATATTTTTAGAAAGTTAATTTGACCTAAAAATGACTGCATGGACTTTTTATTATGAGGGAAAGGAATATTAGAAATATCTTTAATTCTATTTGGATCAATGTAAATTCCATCCTTCGAAACAATGAAGCCCAAAATCTTTCCTTGATTAAGAGCAAAAAAGGACTTCTTTGGATTGCGTGAGATACCATACCATTTGCAGCGTTCAAAGAATTGTTTTAAATCATGTAAATGATTCGACCTCTTTTTGGAAAATACAGTAATATCATCTAAATAGACAACTACTGATTTATTAATCAAACCTTTGAATGCTATGTCCATTTCTCTTTGGAATGTAGCTCTAGCATTGATAAGTCCAAAAGGCATTTTTGGTAAGCATAAGTTCCCCACTTGGTTTTGAAGGTAGTTTTGAGCCTGTCATTAGGATGGACCAAATTTTGGTTATATCCTGAAAAACCATCTAAAAAGGACATTAACTCAGAACCAGCTACTGAATGGAGTGTCTGTTCCATGGTAGGTAAAGGGAAGTTATCCTTTTGGCTTGCCTTATTAAGATTTCTGAAATCGATGCAAATCCTGATGTCGCCATTTTTCTTTCTAACTGGCACCATATTGGATACCCAGTTTCAATGTCTGACAGGAAAAATTATCTTAGCCTTTAAGAGTTTATTTAACTCAGTCTTTATTTGAATCTCTAGGTTAGAATGAATTTTCCTTAACTTCTGTTGCACTGGTTTTTGTTCAAAAAGCATTGGAATAGTATGTTGAATGATCGATGTATTGTATGTTTTCAAATCATCATATTTCCAAGCGAAGACATATTTATTCTTATGCAATAGTATACTGAATGCAATTCTTCTTCTGAAAAAAGTCCTAATCCTAAATTGATGTTTTGAGGATTTTCCCCAGTACCTAGGTTTACCAATTCAAATCTTAAGGTCGAACTCTGGAGCTTTGAATTGGTCACCTGTTTAAACCTGTCTTTAATATCAAAAAGATCTTCAAGCTTGACCACTGGTTTAGGTATTGAGTTTTGTTCTTTCTTTTCCTTCATTTGAAGGTCATGATCACTTTCATTAATGATTTGATTATCGTAGGATTTGTCAGAAGTCAAGAAATTTAAAATGTCTTCATCGTGATTAAACACTTGCCAATTGGTGAAATTATCAGAGATTGATGGCCTAAACATTAATTCTACTGAAAATTTGTCTGGGATGTAATCTTCAAATGGAAGGAGCTTGGAGGTAACATTAGCTAGTAGGTCGGCTGCTACGTTCTGGGACCTAGGGATGGGAGAAATATTGAATGCTAAAAATTGAGATATGAGTTCCTGGACAAAAGACTGGTAGTGTTTGAGATGACTAGAAAGGCAATGAATTGTATTTCTAACTTGTTGTATAACAATTTCTAAGTCTCCAAACACTTTCAAATATTTAAATTTAAGACCAATTGCTTTGTAGAGTCCTTGAACTAAGGCCTCATATTCAGCTGTATTGTTTGTGCATTCAAATTCCAATCTGCATGATAACATGGTTTTTTCTCCCTCAAGGCTGACTAAAATACACCCTGCTCCTGCACCTTCATTAGATTTAGACCCATCAAAGTATAGTGACCAAAATAAAGAATTATCAACAATTTTATTTACAGACTCCTCAGCAATATTGACACATCTTGATTTATCGATTTGTGAAAAAATTTCAATTTGAGATGTGAAATTATTAACTGATAAAGGAGATGGTTGGGCAGTGAAATTGCCAAAGAATGATTTGGATGAGTAATTCCCCAAAATATTGTTATTGAATGTTATTGATTGTTTTTCTTGCTCGAATTCAGTAACAATGTGGGTATTGTGCTTCTCCCGATCGATCTTGATCTGATTTGGCTTTCCTTTATAAGGTAGCCACACATGGGACCAATCGGTGGAAATATAAGCATGGAGTTTCTCAGACCAGTCTCTACTCAAAATCAACCCATAGAATTTAGGTATATCAGCAATTAAAATATCAATCCTTTGAACCACTCTTGGATCAGCTGATAACCTGATAGTTACTGAGTTGATTTCTCCTAAAACCTGGACCTTTGTTCTATCCAACTATACAATGTGAATTGTAGACTTTTGGGGTTAAATGTTCAGTTTGGAACAAATTAAAGCTGGCATTATATTAGAAGAAGCCCCTGAGTCAATCAAACAGTTGTGTAGATTTCTATTATAGATCTCATAGGTTAAGAGGAAAGGAGGAGTATGTGAATTTGATCTATCTCCAATTAAAACAACGTCAGTATCTTCCACTCTACCAGGAGGTGGTTGCCTTGAATCATTAGCAGCTTTGGACAATACAATATTAGGAAGAGGTGAAGAAGGTACAACATTTAGCTCCTTAAGAAGTAATTTCTGTTGATGTTTGAGTTTTCTAAGTTCAAACATAGTAATATTTTCCTTTGTCTTCTTCATGTCTTCGATAATATTGTATTCCATAGAATTTGTAACTACTAATGTCTTAGATGTTGAAGGTGAACCTAAAGATGATGGCTGACTTTGGGATGGAATCACCACAACTTTCTTTGTGGGAACCTTTTCTTTGGTAGTAGTGGTACCTGCATTCCTTTTCTTCGAAGTTGACTGAACAGGTTCAGGAGTACCGTTACTCCTCATAGACACAAGGAAAGCTCCCTATTCATTTTCTATATCAGAATTAGGTAAAATAAAGTCCCACATCCCATGACATTCTATAGTCTCCTCTTCTTCAGGTTTCATGGATGATAAGATTGTTTCATCCTCTTCTTCCTCTTCAGGATCTGAATCTGCATTGGATATAGCATTTGGTGGTTTTGGTTCAGGTTTCTTAAAATTTCTAAATGGCCTCTTTGTTGAAGTCTCAGCTACTTGCTTTTTGATTTCTACCATCTCATTTGACATAGTCTTGAGAACTTTTTGGAGACCTTCCATAGCATATGGATCTTTAGGGATTTTTTTCTTTGAATCATCCTTGAAAGAAACTTTTTTGGATTTTCTATCTTCAAGAGCAGCTTTCTTTTCTAAAGTAATAATGCATTTCTCGACAACAAACGCCTCTTTCATGTTTTCAGCTAAAGTTGGTTTTGTAGCTCTATCTACAAAAATAGCTATATTTGAGGGTAGGGATGTTATATACCATTTGCTTTTGATTTTCTCACTTAGTTTAGAGGCGGTTGAAATCTTATTCAAGAGTTTATTGAATTGTGATTTGAACTCCTTTATAGGTTCTTTGGATTCTATCCTATAATTCGAGAGATCGTTGATTAATGTTGCTAAACATCTGTCATCGCCATACTTAGTTAGAAACTGTTCTTGAAAAATGTTCCAACTCGTAATGGATCCAGAGGGCAGGGAAAAATAGCAAGACCCAGCTGATCCTTGTAAAGTATAAGGGAAAACCTTAACAACAATATCTTCCTCTGCCACTCCTTTTAAATTAACTGATCACATGAAATTGTTAATACGCTACTTGGCTTGTGTCCCTGTATCTGGATTAAATTTCGGTAACCTTTTTTTAGGAGAATCTGGTAATGGGTGTAATGGTGCAGGCATAGTGACCGCACCAGGACTACTCCATGGATTTTGAGCCATTGTCAAATTAATAGTAGATGATATTGCCGATGAAATTCCATATGTTTGAGAAGGAGTTGATATTGAGGTTTGAGGTTGGGATGTTGAAGTTCCTGATCCCTGTTGAACAACAATGTGTAATGGAGGAGTGGATGGATGACTTCGCACTGGAGAAGATGAGATGGAGGATGATGATGAGAAAGTCTCAGTGTCAGATCCTTCAGTGGTCTTCTTTGTCCTTTTCCTTTTGGGTGAAGGCAACTTAGTAGGTTGAATACCGAGCTTCCTGCTTTGAAGTCTGGTGAGAGGGTGAGGTGGATTGAATTGCGAAGTTTCACTGCCTTGAGATACCTCAGTTTTCTATGATGATATCAAAAAGCCTTGAAGTATATGGATGAGAGACTAAACTTCAGGAGACTTAGGACTTAATCGTTTTGTGGTATGTTGGGTTTGAGTAGTTGTGGTTGACTCCTCTTCTTCTCGTTTGAATACTGGTGTTCCAGCATGCAAACGGGAGGTCCGAGGTGAGGTGGAGGGAGATTTAATCTCAGAATGGGCTATAGGTTTGGGTTTCCTCGCCATTCACAGTTCATTCCCTCCTTCTAGTGCCAAAAATGTTGACGCATTGAAAATCGTTGCAACAACATCGGGGAAAACCACCCGGTTCGGACCTTAAAGGCAACTCCTTTTCCATTTGGTGTGGTGGCTCCGACTGGAAATAATGGGACCAGTTTCATAATAATTTGAAGATGGGATGGATAACTGGTGGATTTATAATATCTAATGATAATGGATGATGATTTACTCTAAAAAGTAAAACTATAAACAACTAATCTATCCTGGGGAATTTCTACTTTAGTGTAACTTTTGATGATCTTTATCCATAAACAGGCATATAGATGACTCTATTAGTAAATAAAGACATTTATTCATATGATAATTACTTTGTTTAAGTAGTTGAACAAAGTAATGATTAAAACATTATTACACTATTCTTCATATATCATTGACATAAATATGATTGAAAGAATAACACTCCTTAAACATTCAATAGTGATAAGCATAAGGACTATTATTAAAACGCATATATATATATCCAATGATATCAAGATTAAATAAATGCCGATTCACACTAAAAAATGAAGCAAGAGCATAGATAATAGTACCATATGTTATTTGGATCACTCCCGATATCAATCACATTCAAATTCCTTCTTCTAACTTAGAAACACTTCCACAATAAAGCAATAGTGCACATATCATCAAAGCTTTCTTCGTTAAAATTCAGAATAATGGCCCAGTCTTCATAAAAAATATATCAGAAGTACAATAGTGTAACTTACTGATTTGAGTTTATACAAAAACCGAGGACCCTTTCCAAATACATGAAAGGGTCTATAAATACTATCTAAGCTAACTAATTATGAAATAAAAATGCTGCTAGGTGGTATAATTAAATCATGAAAATCTCCTCAAAAATAGGTTTGTTTACAGTCGGTAGCATAATTCACTGTTTCACATGATCTCCCTTTGGCTTGAGCTGGCAGATATAAAGCATTGATTGCAATTATGGAGGGTGACTCAAACGAGAATGGAGCTGGGCTGAATATGTGGCATCGTGAATTTAGGGAATCATGTAACCGATTACATCGGTTAAACATTTGAGCACTGCCCTTTGACTGTATGGCTTAACTAGGAAAAACCAAAAGGTATCCCAAGTTAAACTTTGGATTCCAGCGATTAATCTCCCATTCTTCTCCAATTCTTGATTGCATGTTTGTTCCAATGCTTTGGCTGACAGTAATTTACCTGGAGTGCACTGTGAAATCAAGTTAGATAGATGAAGAGTATCATTGATTAACTCAATTAAATTACTGGTTGATAATCTGCATCTTGAGGTTTCTCTTTCTGCTTTCACCAATTGTGATTGCCATTCTAGGAAAAGGATTTCTTTATGTGACTCTATAACTTTAGGCAGATTCGCAGCTTTCCCTTCTCTGGTTTCTTGCCAAGCAAGAAAGTTGGTTAAAGTCTCATCAACCTATTCCAAATCCTGCCTAGCATTGACTGATTTGTCAATTATTGATGAAGTAATCTCACAGAGGGGCTCAACTAGGGAAATATTATGACATAGCAATTTTAGCTATTTAATCAGTGCTTTATTGATCTGGAGAGCTTCGGACCTGAAATCTGCTGGTTGAGGAAGACCCTTGAATTTTTCTACCTATTGGGATAGTTGAGCGATTTGCTCATCTTTTGTCTTACTCATTTGTTCATTCATTGTCTTCAGCTTGGTTAATGCTGCGAATAATTCTTTTTGCTTCTATGTTGCGCTCTGATCTATCTTCCGCTTCGCTTTGATCAATTGTTCATTTAATTGATTGTTTATTTGTTGTTGTTCTAATAGCTGTTGTACTAATTGTTCTATTCTTTGTTGTCTCTCGGGTACCTGTGACTGTAAGGAAATAATTATTTGGTCCTTTCCTTGAGTAAATTTCTTACTTCTGATGCTTTATCCATAGTAGCTGCTGAGTAAGCTTCGACATACTGAGAAAGTTTTGTGAGGTCTTCAGAAGGATTGAATTCTTCTTTCCATATGACATTAGCCATCTCTATTTGTACAGGTAAAAGGGAAGATTGATCAAGTCTTCTCCTTTTCCTTTGTCTTTTCACTATAGCCCTATGTTTGGGACTGCAAAAGAAATCTAATGGTGGTATGTTACTATGTCTTCTATCTGCAAAACAATTTGATCGGATGGATCCTTAGGAATTATTTCTACATCTTTGCTGGTGGGTAGGCTGTTGGTTCCTTCAATTGGAGCTATAGTTGTCACTGTATCTTAACCGACTGTTACTTTAGGTGTGCTGAGACCTTGTGAACCTTCAGGATTGCTTATAATGGAATCGAATTGTTGCCATTCTTTAAGGAGCTTGGGATCAATTTGAGTATCTATATTGATGTGTTCATTGCCCTTGTCCTATTATTTTTCTTGTTCTTTCTCCTGCTCTTTCTCCTACTCTTTCTCCTGTTGTTTCTCTTGCTCTGGTTCTTTTCCTTTTTCGGGAATCTTCTCTATAGTAGGAGGTTTATCAATAATTTGTTGTTCAGGCTCACTTGACTAAGTTGTTGTGGTAGTAGCTAATATGTCTAGAGGTAGAGTTTGCAACCTCTATTCTCTAAGCCTATTAAATTCTACCAATCCTTCATCTTTATATCTCATTTTGGCCAATGGTTTTACCTGGAATAATGATTCTGCTGAAGAAAATAGGTAATCAAATTCATCTTTTTCATGTTCAAACTTTGTAAGTTTGGTTTGTTCAAGAATAGTATAGGCAACTTTCCTTGGATCGAATTTCCTGTTAGGAATGGTTGCAAGATTGAGCATGTTTATTTTTTCTGCCTCCTTTTTTGCATGCTTGTAATCATGTAGAGTGTAAACACCGCATCTCAAAGGAAATGTAGGCCAAACCTGCCTTTTAGAATTCCTAAGAGTTTTGGATGTTTCTGCTGTTGTTATTTGGTAGGCCAATTCTCGAGCTAACAACTTATCAAGTACATACAGAGGAAGGACATGGGGTCTTGCAAGACTACCATAAACCTTTATATATGTGAACTTGTCTTCCCCGAACCAACTCCCTATAGTAGTCAAGTCAATCTCTGCTTCCTTGGAAATCCTTGGGGTAGGCTTATCAAAAATGGCATAATAGATAGGTAACATGAAACCATTACAGATTTGGTACAAGTGGTCTTTATAGTGTGCCTTCCATAACATTTGATGATAAATGTGGATTGTCTTAAGGTCTTGTGAAGTCCATCTCCACCCGAGTACAGGATATTCAGAAATAAAGCAAAGAGTATCCATAATATAAGCACTGTAATAAAAAGGGGGAATAGTCCTGGTGGTCATGCGTGTATTTGATCTAAATTCAAGAATTGCAGTGCCTAATTTATCGGACAATATGTTTGCCCAATCCATCACTTCACTATTAACCGTTGCTTCCATTAAAGGAACCATTTCAATAGAGAACTTTGAAAAGTCATGCATTCCCCACATTCTACACATCATTTCCCTGGCATAACAGTAAGGAGAAGACAACGATGCTACAGAGTACTTACCTGATGATTCATGTTTGTGCTTTTCGGGATTCTGTCTCCATTTCTTAATTGGGGCCGATTCAATCTTGTTCTCCTCTGCGAATGTTTCAAGAAAGGCTTTGTTGTATTTCTTTTTAGGTTCAGGCAAGTGATACATCTTCCTTAAGTCATCAGGCTGAAATGAGCCAAAAATCCTTCTGTCAACTGTGAAAAATGTTCTGTTTAAAACTAGAATTTCTTCTACCGCCCATCTCACTACATTAGTGTATGGAAGAATTTTCTCACGTGTTACTATCCTGTGAAAATATGTATCAGCTAAATCTTTAAGGGAAGCTTCCTATTTACTAGTTGAATCTGCAGTAGCTTCTCCCGATACTTCCTCAGGCTCCTCTGCTTCAATTAAATTGTGGATGCTTTACCAACTTGTATTTCCAAGGCCGAGACATGTAGGAGATTAAACCTTTTTTACTTGGTCCTGGATCATTGGTTGACTGCATTGTTGCTGTAGGAGCCACTTCTGCTACGATTTTCTTAGATTTCTTTCCCATTTGTTTCAAATTCGTTATTTTAGCGGAGTTTTGCACAAGGAATGAAACCAACATGATACATAGAGTAGCTAGTATAAACCAATATGAAAGAATTATGTCAATTGGCGTACAATAAAGTATTATGGTAAAACTGCCACAAATAGAATCTAAAGGAAAATCTCGCCATAACTGCTTCATTAATTGGCCGTTTAACCTGTCAATCATGGTAAAGGAGTTCATGAATACCCATTATATTGTTTATATGATGAATGATCCATTCAAGTGTGGCTTAAATTCTTTGATGGATAATCAGAGGTAAATCGCAATCGGTGATTGGTAACATGAATAGAAAGGCTTTAATAATAGTCCAAAATATCTTCCGATTACCAAAAGGTGATACACTGCATGCAAGACTTTTAAATATCTTTCGAAACATGTGCCTTGATTTAATGCATCGCAATCAGGGATGGGTTTGGGTCATATTACTTATTCCATTGCAACATTGCCGATCGCCGATGGCGATATGCCTTATCGAATCGGAGGATTTGAATGTGTCATAATTCATGTATTGGGTTGTTACGGCCGACTACCGATGGCGATACACTTTATCACATCAGAGAGATGAGGGAGGCATTTCTTTATGCTATGTGTTTTTCCTTTTCCCGTTATCCGATAGAGACTTCCTTTTCGGATCAGAGTGAGTCAATGGGTCTTTTATATATGTTTTTCTTATCATTGCGATATGCGATCTTGCGATCACTTTATCACAATAACAAATAACTTTTATAATTATTTAAAAGACATTCTTTATTTTAATTCAAAAGGTTTATTTTAAAATATATCATTTCCATTGGACCTTTTGATGAGGGATTTCTAATGATGAGTTAATACCAATTTATTCACACATCCAAGTTTAAAAGGGACCCATTTCATATTATGAGTTTTAAGTAAATTTTTTATGAAATGAGGGGTTGTTGTAGAGCACAACAGGTTCTTAATTAATTACGAATTGGTTAATTAATCCCATTTATTTATTTGTTTTATGGTTATATTTAACCAAGGGGCGGGATATATAATGATTTGGGGTTATGTATAATAATATAATACAGGCGTGGGTAATGTTGTTTTATAGGGGAATTATATAATGAACATTAGTGGTTAATATGACAAAAATGAATGGGAAAGCACTAAGTCCAATGTTTTCCAAAAGAGTTTCATCGTATAACACATTACTTAGGCTAAAGTGTACAAAAGGTTTTTTATGCAGATTTGTTTCAATTTCCCTAAGTAAAATAGGATTTTACTTAGGAAAAGTCTTATCAAAGGAATGAGTGATTTTATGGGGGGTGGGGGGGGGGGGGGGGGGCAAATGTTGATGAAAGGGACATAAGTACTTTAGGCTTTTCCAATTATTGGGCCAAGGGTCTGGTCCCTCCAAAAGTTAGAGAAATGCTCTGAGCCCCTCTAACTCTAGTAATTACCTTTAGTACTTAGGGAATTAGTGAAGATTTTTAGGGGAATGGGTAGGGAAGTTAATTATTTTGACTTTGAATGTTAATGTGCCTTTCCATGTGATACATGCCTTTGCCTAGTGATGAAAGTAAAAGATTTAAAAATTTATACTTATCATTCACCACATATTTATTCTGCAACCATCATCTACTTACCCCATCTACTTTATCCTAGTATTTTCACTTCTTTATTAGGATGCACTTAGACTGGCAAACCCTTATCAAACCTTTTTTTTTTTTTTCCTTTTAGATGGTGATTGTTATCTAAGTCTACACTTATTACATCCAAGGGCTCAAATTAAACTGTTGAGCTCCTTTTTCTCTCTACCTATCTGTTATCAGGAAAACTAGTGTCCATTCAGAGCTACTAGTCCCACTAAGATGGGTAGCTATCTTAGAAACAAACTAACTAAAGTCACTTGTGTTTTCCTTTATAAGAGATAGATGAGAAAAAAGCAAAGAGTACCAACCTGAGTCTTTTGCTTGGCTCCTTTCTTGTTTCCTTTCCCCTTTGACAGAAATTCCTCACTCTTTCCTCACTTGTCTCGCTTCAAAGAACACCTATGGAGTCAAAGCAGCATGATACCATCAAAGCATAGGGATATATAACCATAAAAAATATAGGATCAGATATATATTAACCATACAAATGCATATATCAAGACAAGATTCAGAGATACACAAACATATGGAGGAAAACACAAATAGCTTTATTGATAGAAGTAGTAGAAGAAAGGATTACAACCCATTGGTCTGACCCAGTGCCATCCTCCCAGCATGAAAGCCCTCTTCACCTCATGAAAAGCTTAGATCACCCAACAATATTGCACAGAGAAACCAACGGCACTTCCTTACAAAATACAAGATTCCAGCCTTTGGATCTTTAGCATGAGGGATCCATATATAGATATTTGCAGGTGGGTGAGTCAGCTTTTGGGATTTGATTAGTTTCCTCTCTATGATATTTCTTGGTTCCACTTGGAGATTTCATGATCTCTTACTCATACCTGGGCGAATTCAGAGAGGCAAGTGTCAAATGGGTAGTTTCTAGAAGATTCTATGGGTTTCCACCTAGCCAACTGTCTCTACCATTTGTCTACTTTTTCTCATCGCACCCCACAAAAGAGATTTTCAGTATGCATCGTAGTTTTTGCATGTGGCAGGTCAAATGCATCACACCCTTGGCACTGAGTAGTCTGTATGGTCCATTTTTGACCAGTTCTGAGTAGTTTTTCAGGGAAAAATTCTAGGAGATGATGTAATCAACTGACCTTGCTCCTTTAGGGTATGAAATAACACTTTTATGGACTTAGAATTCATTGGTTTATGGACATATGTGATTGGGGTTGCAGTGCCCAAATATGTCTATACCAGTTGCCCCCTAAAGCATTAGGTCGTAAATCCTTTTGATGTTGGGTGAAATGCTTTATCATGAGGATCTGAGGTTTTTTGAACTGGAAGGTGACCTATAATAAGATACAATACAATACATTATCTTCATAATATTTTCATGATTTAGCTGAGGCGGGCATTCCCATGCTCAGCTTTATAAATTCATTTTCATGTACATAGGATAGACAACCATCTGTGTGGTAGATTGATGATTCTAGTAGAGCCATCATCCTTTGGCTTGGATGATTATCTGTGCAACAATGATGTACATTTGATGTCTTTATTTTCCTGAATATATCACAACTCGGATGGGTGAAACTAGATCCGTGGTTTTCAATACTCGTTCAATCTTCACCTGAAGTACAAGTCGATCTATGTGAAAAGATGTTCTCGCATCGAACATGGAAAGACATCACCTGATTACCATCCAATGATGTAAGCTATTAACAAGTGTGAGAGGAATTGCTGATAATGATAATGACCCTCAAGGTACTGCAGTACAATTCACGTGGTGTGTATACATGAGTCAATATCGAACACCACGCAAAATCTTTTGGTCGAAGGCCATTAATGTAAACCGGTCACCGGAAGTGAGAAACTTTCCATTGAGGTATGTAAGCTTCAAAGTACTGAAAGGGGTGTTCCTAGGTAAACTTCTTGGATAATGAGCTGATGTCGACAAGAAGTGACCCATCGTAGGAGGGCATTAATGAATCCCACATCTACGACAAGAAATGGAGAAAATTATTTTGTGGAGGTGAAAACAATCTGATGATACAAGGTTCAGGGTGGTGGTCATGAAAGAATGAAGCATGAAGGTATTGCAGCGGATGAGACACAAGTTGGGTTGGTGAATTCTCTGAGTGACTTCTCTTGAACATATCGGTGACACTAAAACAGATTGGTAGCACTAACTCCAAAAATGGGTGGTACAGTGGACCAATGGTGATATGACCGGTGAATGGAATAACCCAACCCAACTCAATCATGGTGATGGCGTGAAAGTGTCATGTTCAAGAGCGACCTACTACCAATAAAGTTTCTTCAAGTTTTCTTCCCAGTTTTTCCCCAGTCATTTATGACCAGTACCTCTATTTTTTTCAAGCTTGAGGAGGATAAAATATGCTTGTTCTATAATTTTCCCTTCGGGCAAACCCGTCGCTATGTTTTAATGAGCCTAGCGACAGTGAAACTCGATCTTGTCTGCATGGACAAGTTTGCCACTATTGTTTTAACGAATTTAATGACAATGATAACTTGGTTCCTTTCAATTATAGAGAGTCTGAAAATATATGGAAAGGAAACTCTAATATTCCTTTTTCATACTGTAATCCCTTAAGTCCTAAAAAGTGTAAAATAATACGAAAGGGATGACTTTTCGATAGTTTTAATGAGCCGAACAAGACAAGTGCTCGATCTTTTTGTGTAATGATCCCTCAGGTCGAAAAAATATTAAAATCTAGAGGAGGGATAACACTTCTGATCGCTTTAACGAGCTAGAGAGGCCAATTTCTCGGCAATATTTTCATATTTTACGAGTTAGATGAAAAGAGCTTAAAGGAGACTCATTTTTTGAGAAACGAGTGATGTTTTTGGATAGCAGCTAGTTCTGGGTAAGGTTTGGAACTTTTCAGTCATGACAGTGTAAAGAAGGTGGCTAATAAGATCACTCATCACAGTTGTTCCTTAAAAGGGGTAAACAATCAAATGGAGGCGTATGATCAACTAAAAAAGAGTGGAGGTAATGGTAAGAACACAACCAAGGGTCAAAAGCTGATAATAATGCAATCGCAATGGTTATTTTCCAAAGGCAGGTTCATTTTTTAAGGAGCTTAAACTCTAGTGGAACATGTGCTCATTGCTAGGTTTCTTTTTTAACGATCTTGAACTTCGCGTAAAAATGCTCATGATAATGGTCATTGATATTCGATTCACCATTAACACTATGTTCTTTTGATGGTCGTACTACCTGTTCAATTGCTCCATCAAAACTAATTAGAAATGATAATACATGCTTGAAAAATGAGTTTATAAACTAATACCCTACTTGAATTATGTGAAAAGTAACTTAAAAGTAGTTTTTACCCCTCATTTTACCATTTCATTTGAATTTGGGATTGTTGGAGCTCTGGAGGTGTTTTCCCCCTTGATTTTCATCAGCTGATTTTGGAAGATTTTGTGGACGATTTTCAACGTTGTTTGGACCAGGTAGGAGCTAAACTTGAGCTCTTCAATTTCATTCTTTCCTTTCTGAGTTCTGAGCATGTTTTCCTACTTTTCTGAGCCTTTGGGGTTTGAACAATTCGTTCTGCCCCCATCGCACCTAGTATACATCGAAAGGTGCAATGCATATTAGGCTAGCCATTGGCCAATCAGTATGCATCCCACCCAGTACACAACTAGGGTGTGATGGGCGCAAGGAGGAAAACTTTTGCACTGATTTTTCATGGAAATTTTGCCTGTTTTTTTGCCAAATCAGGATCCTAATTCTTCTCTTGTTTGGTTTTTAGAGATTCATTGGAGAAAAATGGTTGTTACATGGCGTGATTGTGACCATGAAGAAGAGGACATGGTTGCCTTACATGATCCGGGTATGGTAACTGCATTGCATAACTGTGGTTTGATCAAGTTCTTCCGCATATCTAGCATGAGACAACAAATCAACTTGTTGCAATATTTCCTCGATGCATGGGATCCTACCAACAAAGTGTTCTGGATTAGAGGCAAATCCATCCCTTTGAATGTTGAGGACATCTACTTCTTGATCGGTTTATTGAGGCATGGTGCCCCTCTCTCACTATCAGGTTCCGCCCGTGGGGGTGAATCCATGACGGATTATATTCACAAATACTGTAGAGAAGGATCTCAGCTGAGCAGGGACGGCAAGATCAGTATCTGAGAGGTGTCCTTGAGGACTATTTTATTCTCCTTTACTAGATTGGCTAGTAGCACGGCCCTTCACTTTGCCAACAGGTCCTATATGCAGTACGCCTTAGAATGCCTCGAACCAAAGGTATTTAACTGGTGTGATGTAGTACTTCCGGTGATAAAAGAACAGCTTACTAAGGTGAAAAAAAAAAGATCTAAGAACTTTGGCTATGGTTCTATTCTGACCGCTTTCGCCTTGGAGAAGATCCCATTGATGCAGCCACACTACATTTCACTTGGTCTGCCACCACCGACTAAGCCACAGATGCAGAGATTGGTTGACCTTATGGCCAAACATGCTGGTCAATCACATGTTTCCTTTTTTGATGCCTTCTTCGAGTGGTTCAACCATCAGTAGATGGTTTATGCCGAGTGTCCGTATGCTGGGATGGATTTCCGGGGTGACCCAGATTTCGTGTTGCCGGCTGGCGAGTAGTGGGGTGTCATAGGTAAAAATCTCTAACCATATCTCTGTTTATTTCTTTTATAATGTTCTCGTGCTTTTTAAATGTTTATCAAGACTAATCAAAACTCATCTGTTTGTGCAAATATCGGACCAGTGCGACCAATATTGCACCTGAGAGTAGCAATTGTCGTTCCAGTAGGAGAGACTGTAGGGAGGCTTGTCCTTCATGATCTGGATGTAGCGGAGACTCTTGTAGTGTTGCAGGATTAGATCGAGGGTCTCACCCTTGGTATTCAAGATGTGAGGACCGACGAGCTGCCTCTGAGATTACAATGCCATACCACTGGCGTGCCAAGCTGATGGAATAGGCTCTTATGCATGATTTCACAGGCAAACCATTAGACTAGGGTGCCCCCTAGCATTTTGAGTTTTTGGGTCATATGACCAATTTTGTCCTGGACATAGAACACTATGTACAAACTATAAACAGTTATATATATTTTTGATTTTCGGAGATTTATTTTGGTTAAGTTATATGATCCTGATGCAAATATTGATGAAATGCTTTTATTTTATAAATGTTGCAAATGTCTATCTAACACATAATTTGCTAATGAATCGGTTAATGTATTTAAGTTTCTGGAAAGGTGTTGATATTGAATAGAATCAAACTGCCTTTCCAAAATCTTGACCCTTAGGACCATACGATAGATAACTGGATTTCAAATGGAATAGATGTCGGTAAGCTATAGAATGATGAGTTGTGAGTCTAGCTTGACAACAAGTCAGCGTATGCCATGCGCGATGGCATCAGAGAGGAGCTCTATCAATGCGCTGTATTCAGTGATGTTGTTCGTCGATCGACCAATACATACCTCTCTGAGACTCACTAACTCGCCGCTTGGATCAAAGATGGCCCACGCTACAGAAGATAGGTTCCGCGTACTACGACTTGCTCCGTCAGCATATGCAACAAATGATTCCAATAGGTTCGACATCTGCAAGAAAGTGCAAAAGTGGATTACCTAACCAAAACGATCACTCTTAACGAAAACAAAATTGTAACAAAAGCATATGAAGAGGTTATGATGTTGAGTCAAGCATAGTAACGCTTAAGGTACAACCTGTTTCGGGGTTGCGAAAGTGGAATCACATCATAATATACTAGCTTGTAGGCTCCTTTTGCTAATACACGCTTATAGGGACCATCCACAAAGACTGGAACTTACCTGTTCCCAATTTATCGGATTCTTGGTCATAAAGTAAGACCAGGTCACCTTCTGAGAAGACACAGGGTTTGACATTCTTGTCAAACTGCACCTTGACTCATTTCTTATGCACTTCATTAGCCAAGGTGGCATCACGATAGGCTTCATCCGGTCAGATTAATTCCAAGAAATGAGCCTCTTCCTCTGAAGTTCTGGGGAGAAGGTCAACTACAAGCTTGAGAGATGAAATTTCGCACTGAACTGGTAAGACTGCTTCCAGGCCATAGACCAGCTGAAAGGGTGTAAACCCAGTCGCATTTCTCACCAATGTCTAGTATGCCCACAAGGCTGAGTACAAGATTAGGTTCCAACTCCGTTTATGGACTTCAATCATCCTTTGCAGCATGCGCTTTAGAACTTTGTTGATCACCTCCACTTGCCTGTTATCTTGCGGATAATACGGAGTAGAGTTGTCATGGGATAATCCTAATTTGGCAGCCAATTCAACCATCATGTGATTTTGGAAATGTGTTCCATGATCTATGACTATAGCTTGTGGAACACCGAATCTAGAGACTACATGATTGAAAATGAATAGAGCAGTCATTTCACCACTCTTGTTTAATATAGGCATCGCCTCGTCCCATTTCATAAAATAGTCAACTGCGACTATGATATACCCATGCCCCTCGACTGAGGTGGGGTTACATGTCATGAAATCCATGCCCCATTTGGTGAACAACCCAACATCAACTACTGGTTGCAGAGGTGCGGGTGGTATTCTGGTTTTGCGGTCAAAGATTTAACAAGCATGGCAACTTCTGACTGCGGTTATGCAATCCTTGAACATTGTTGTCCAGAATTTTCCTACTCGTAAAATCTTTTGTGTCGTATTATAACCAGATTGATGCCCCCCACATGCACCTGAATGATAATGATTCAGGACTTTTTTGGCCTCCTCATGGGTGAGGCACCTTCGTATAACTGTATCGATACCATGACGGTAAAGTTTATCACCAGCGATCATGTAGTCTTTTTCTTGGTATTGAATACATCATTGTTCTAAGTGAGAGGTATTAGACCTATATGTTTGGGTTTGGAGATAGATGATTATATCTCCATACCACAGATCACTTGAAGATATCAGAAACAAATATTCATCCATGATTGTTGCTTTGGATGTTAAATCGTTGGACGACGATGGGAAGTCACATAGTAACTCCACGAAAACTAGAGCTTTCTTTGATTTGGATTTTACGAACTCCAGATGAAAATCTTGCAAAATTGCTATCCATTTTGAATATTTTCCCCCAAGCAACTGTCGTGACAAGATGTAAGTCATGGGGTTGCAATATGACAAAATGGTAGTTTTTTGAAAGAGGACATAGTGTCGAAATCTCTGTACTGCTTAAAAAGCTGTGAGAGCCAGCTTTTCAACATAGGAGTACTTGCTTTCTGTATCATTTAAGTTTCGACTTAAATAATAGAAACAATGTTCGATTCCATTGTCTTCTTGAACTAAAACCATTGCAATGGTGGTATCTGCTGCAGCCAGATACATGTTAAAGTCTTTTTGATAATCAGGAGTGTACATTAATGATGATTTTATTATGGATTCCTTTAGAGCATCAAAGGAAGCTTGCGCAACCTGATCCCAGTTGAAGGGTACTTGTTTTTTCAATAGACGCATATAACCTTTAGAAATTTCGGCGTAATTTGGAATGAACCTCCTTAGAAAGTTTGCTTTCCCTTGGAGTTTTTGAATCTGAAGCAAATTTGAAGGTGGAGGCAGATTTATGATTTCCTGAACCTTACATGGGTCAAGTTGAATCCTGCCTTTTGAAACTACAAAGCCAAGTAAATGACCAGAACCGACACAAAACACACACTTGTGTGGATTGAGTCGTATCTTGTAGTATCGCAACATAGAAATATTACTCTTGGTAGCTTGCGGTACGTGAATGTGCCCCACAAACAAATAAATGCAGTCCTTTACTGGTCCTGTGGGCAGATATTTATTCGATTATACCCGGAAAATCCATCCATAAACGAAACGATTTCGCACCTGGCACATTCATCAATTATCTGGTCAATGAAGGGTGTAGAGTAGTTGTCCTTTAGACAAGCTTGATTTACATCCCTGTAATCAGTGCACACTCTAATCATTCCTTGCTTTTTCATCACAGCAACAATTTTAGATACCCAATCAGTTAAAGGAATCGGATAAATGAAACCAGGATGGAGAAGTTTTTCAACTTCTACCTTGATGGCAGCGGCTTTCTTCGGTGCACCTGCCAAAGTCGTTGTCGTACTGGTTTGACATCTGGATACATCTTAATTTCATGTTCAACTATGCTCGAGTAAATGCCTAGAATTTCTTCATATGACCATGCAAAGACATCTCTAAACTCCCGAAAGAGAGTGTAATATACTTCCAGTTCTGAAGAAGAACAAGATTTGCTGACATGATTATTCTCTACAACATCTGGTTTGGTCGAGATATTTATGGAGATAGTTTCTTCAATAATGGACAGATCTTGCTCGGAATCCACCGTATTTACAGTATTTGATTGAAAATCAAAAAATGAAGGATGATTTAGGTTGCTGGAGAAATCTTTGTTGTAATTTGGAAGATGGGAATGATGGTGGTAATCTTCCCATGGCACCCCCTCTATCATCATTGATTGAACAATTCCTTCGTCTGTAGAATGTACATGCGACCAAGGATCTAAAGAGGTACCATATTCCTTAGACCTATCTACCCAAACACTCGATGAGTGTTGATTTGGGTTTGCCTCCCATGCCGAGAACATTGATTGCTACAATATTTCTATTGGGCTTGGAGGCAATACCTGGCGATGATCCATGCTAACATCGTTTTCGGACATCTTCTGAATAGAAGATACCATATTGCAGGTTCCCACCATGGCTACTCCTGCCAGATTGTTTGGAGACAGTAGGGAAAAAGTACCCATCAATGTAGGGTCCTTTAGTAGGCCTACTCTGATGTTTGAAGAGATTGAGACCTTTTGTGGATCATCGGGATGCTTCCCGTAACTTGTGAACTATTGGGGAGGAAGGTTTGTTGATCAATGATTGTAATTCCTCCTTGAAAAGGAAATGCAATCTTTCTAAAGTATGTTGACACCGGCATGAGAGTCTTTGTTTGATTTAGGATGAAGGGGAATGGAAAACTCTGGCCTAGGAGCGTCAGGGATTTTATCGTAGAGCGTGCTATACGGAGTATAGATCAATTCTAGATATTGTGCACGAGAAATGATTTGCTCTTCAGTGATGACTCCTCCCTTAGCCACATATTTTGTAATAGAAGGTAACAATGAATTAATAAGCCATTCAACCAGTAGCTAATCAAGAACATATGCTTTTACAATTCTACGATGATGTCGGCATTCATGAATATGATTAGATATGTGAGTGGCTATCGTCTGCTTGAAATTGGTGAGAAGCTTTGTTCCTATTTCATACCTTATTGTTAACTGAAAATGGGTTAAAAATGTGGTGGCAAGGGCACTGAAGTTATCGAACGAAGCTCGAGGCAATTTGATGTACCATTTTGCTACCGGATCAGTTAATGTTCACTGAAAAAGGTGAAGCCTAATCAAATCATCATTGAGAGTGTTGGACAAACACCACAGATGAAAGGTCATCACATGATTCGACGGATCTTCACCCAGATTTCCATTGAATTTAGGAATATCTGACGGAAGTTTATGAGGAATCCCTGGCCACCAAGGGGCATAAGCAATTGGATTGTTTGTTAGCTGATTTAGATCTAGTAAGTTACTCTAAAGTTGCCATGAAGGGAAACTGTTGATTTAGGTTTGGTGAAGCATACCCAGGATAAGATGGGATCGCCTGAGCAGGGGGTCTTTGCATACCAACATAATGTATTTGATGTTGATAACTTTGATAAGGTTGATGGTCATAACCATTATGATATGATTGATGTTGACCGTTTTGAATATACAGCTGCCCATTACACACAAATCTTTGTTGCTCAGGTCCTTGGTAAGCTTATTGGAATTGCGGTTGTTGATATTGCACCAACCATGGCTGCGAAGCCATTTGGTATTGTCCAATACTAGATGTTTGACCAAGATGAGGGGTAATAGTACCCGTTTGAGCCTGAGTCGCTCCAGTTAAGGAGCCACTAATCAGTGATTGTGGTTGTGTCGTGGAGACAAGAGGTTGTTGTATTACGACCTAAGAAACCTGAGGTTGACATACAACAGGCAACATTTGTACTTGCGACACCATCACAATAGTCGGTGTAGTGGGGATATTCGACACAAGTAGACTTGGTTGCATTGAATATACAACTCTTGGCTGTTGAGGCAATATTGGCACCCAACCACTGGATGTGATTCCAGTTTGACCCGAATTCTATTGTGAACTCTCATATGGTTGTTCTCCGGGAGGGAACCATGAAAGGGCATACTGCCCCCCATATGGTGGAAATCCAGTGTTCAAAGGGAAAATTGGCCTTTGGAGACTGGACTTCCCAAATTGACACTGTTGCGAAGGATCAATTTGATGAGACTCAACATAAAATATTCTAGATAAGGTACTGGACGAACAAATGGGAACAGACCATACTGTCGAAACAGTCCCTGGGTGGACTCCATCTAGGGGTTGAGAGCTAGTTGGGATAGATGGTATATCAGTGAACATTGTCGGAGTGGAGGTAGGAAGTTCCACTACTGCTGTGTCAGATGACACAGTCCTAGATGTTGATGGTTGTTCAGACATATCGAGTCTATCCAAAAAATTTCGTACCGATTCTACAGGAACTTGCGATGAAGGATAACTAACTTCTGCTGTAGAAGGATATAGATGGATCCCAATTCCAAAATGCAATGGGGTACTGGATGGAAGATCCTACATAATCTCTTCTATAGAAATCCATTTAGGTGGAAGAGGTAGACCATTTGGTCTGTAAAATATTTCTGGTGCCGAAAAAGTTGTAGACTTCGCAGTGACAGATGTCGAAGGGGTGACACCTTCCGAATCAACCCTAGATGGAGCCGGTTCAGGAATAGAAGTGTTTACCATTACACTAGGATCAGTTCTAATGTCCTCTTGTGACTGTGGAACTTCTTCTATAGAGGCAGGGATACCAAAAATGTTTGGAGTAACTGGAGTCTTTGAGGATGTTGAAACACAAGTTTCAAACAAATTAGGAGACTTTAACCTAGTTAAATGAGTTTGCTTGGCTAGGAATGGTTTCATTTCTAGAGTCAAAGATGGTTCACTCGTTAGTCTCCACAAATGAGGAGGTTTTGATTGATTTTCTTCCACGATTGTAGATTACTTGATCAACTCAAAATAAAAAGGGAAAAATTTGATTCCAAATTAAATGAATTTTATGACGCTTTGACACAACTTGCTTTTTCAATTTTTAAGAGTCGAGAAAAAGCTAAAGATGACTCTAGTCACCTTCTATTTTTAATGAGCCCAAAGTGACAAGTGCTCAGATGGACCTTTTATTTTACGGAGTCTGAAAAGAAATGAAAGTGACTGCTATGGAAATCTAGAGAGAGGGATTACCAAACTAATCACAAAATTGCATAATACTTTTTATAGTACGGCAGTCAATCTTCCCAAATGTTGTGTTCAATGCATTGCGATCGATAGGGCGGCAGACATGGCTTCCTAAGGATAAAGGATATAGCCTATTGTGGTCTCCCAATATATACTCGACAATACGTGTGAGCACAAGCCCGTATTGGCACTTCTCATCTCAAAGAGGAGGAATCACCCAACGTATGTTGAAAGCGATAGTTACCAGGCTTTACGACGCCATAATATGTCTCTAGCCTAGACTTGTAAATATTGTGCATTATGTTCCAAAGCATTTTTATGTTCATTGAATTTATTTTACAGTTGACCTTTCTTAAGAAGTTTTCCTTTAAGGTTCACCGCGTGATGTAGATATACAATTCCTAAATATGCAATCTAAGATGATAAACAGTCGTTTACTCTTCTTTTTGCAATGAAAATCCTATCTACTAAGGAAAGAGAAATGAAATTCTTTCAACATAGAGCAGAGAGCACACACTAGATGCATTGTCCTAAATCAAAATCAACAAGCAATCTAAATGAAAATGCACATGCATGTATTTGCTTTCCCCTTTGTTAATGTGTGAATAACAAAAAGAATGCTAAGTACAAATTTGAACTATCTTTTCTGTCAAAGTGATAGTACTAACAATTTTCTCTTCAAAAGACGAAAGGAAGACAAGGACGACACTTTGCGATTTTGAATTGAAAACTACTTTCGACACTTGAAATACTATTAATTCAAATAATATACAAGAGTAACACTATAATCGACTATCAAAAAGAGGAGGATTCTTTTATTTGACTGAAAACGACACTTGCAACATTTTCAAATCAAAAGACGATAGTTCGATTAAGATACTGTTTGTAAAGGAGAACTGTAAATGGAAAAAAAGATATAAAAACATTCACAATTATTTGTACAATGGAGGCTGAATAATGCAAAGGAAGGGAGTTTCAAAAATGGTATATTGATCATAGATAGCAAAACTCCTGAATAACACTGAAGACAATGAAGAAAAAACCAAAATTTGGAGGTAGAAACAGTCTTATCTGATCATCGCACCTGTAACACAGGGAAACATGGATGCTTCTCACCTACTACACACGGGAGGTGCGATGCATCTAAACTATCAAAAGGAGACAGTGCGATGGTCCAGGGACAAGACTGGGCTTGGCTTTTGCTCACAGTTTGCAGCTTAGTTCAGGGATTTAAGCTGAGCTAATGATAGTCAGTAAATACAAAGTACAGGGGTTGATATAATGAGGTTACTTGAGCCACCACCAAGGCAATTAGGATGTTTGCAAATTAGTTATTCATTTTATAAGCAAAACCTGGAGATAGACTGAAGTAGCATTGATCTACTTTGCACTTGCATAGCAAATGCAATTTGAAGGCTCGCTGGCTTAACTTCAGGCTCCATCTGTAATTTATAAAGCAAACAAATATAAACAAGCAAACAAGCTATTCTCTCCCTAGTGGAGTCGCCATTTTGTTATTGGGAAAACTAGTGTCCATTCAGAGCTGCTAGTCCCACTAAGATGGGTAGCTATCTTAGAAACAAACAAACTAAAGTCACTTGTGTTTTCCTTTATGAGAGATAGATGAGAAAGATGTAGAGAGTACCAACCTTAGTCTTTCATTTGGGTCCTTGCTTGTTTCCTTTCCCCTTTGATAGAAATTCACCACTCTTTCCTCTCTTGTCCCACTTCAAAGAACACTTGTGGAGTCAAAGCAACATGATACCATCAAAGCATAGAGATCTATAACCATAAACAATATAGGATCATATATATGTTAACCATACAAATGCATATATCAAGACAAGATTTAGAGATACACAAACATATGGAGGAAAACTCAAATAGCTTTATTGATAGAAGTAGTAGAAGAGAGGATTAAAACCCATTGGTCTGACCCAGTGCCATCCTCCCAGCATGAAAGCCCTCTTCACCTCATGAAACGCTTAGATCACCCAACAATGTTGCACAGAGAAACCAACAACATTTCCTTACAAAATACAAGATTCCATCCTTTGGATCTCTAGGATGAGGGATCCATATATAGATATTTGTAGGTGGGTGAGTTAGCTTCTGGGATTTTATTAGTGTCCTCCCTCTGATAGTTCTTGGTTCCACTTGGGGATTGCATGATCTCTTACTCATACATGGGCGAATTCAGAGAGGCAAGTGTCAAATGGGAAGTTTCTAGAAGTTTCTCTGGGTTTCCACCTAGCCAACTGCCTCTTCCATTTGTATGCCCTCACTCATCACACCCCACAAAAGGGATTTTCAGTATGCATCGCACTTTTTGCATGTGGCAGGTGAGATGCATCACACCCTTGGCACTGAGCAGTCTGTATGGTCCATTTTTGACCAGTTCTGAGTAGTTTTTCTAGGAGAACTTTTGTGAGATGATGTAATCAACTGACCTTGCTCCTTTAGGGTATGAAAAAACACTTTTAGGGACTTAGAAGCCCTTGGTTTATGGACATATGTGATTGGGGTTGCAGTGCCCAAATATGTCTTAACATTATCTACTTATCTGCTAGGATTAAACTGTTTGGTCAGATATTTACTCTCTATTTCTAAAACATGAAATTGAAAACATGAAATAACCAAGTTTGAAATGTTTGGTTACCATGGATTGTGGCATAGGTAACAAGTTGCACACAATCATTATTGTACAAAGTAAAATAGTAGTGGCATTTGGTCTTTAACACTTTCCTGGTTTTTTAATTTTGTTGGGGTTCATTTTCTTTCATTTTTTGACCTCCTTTTTATTCTTTTCACCCTTTTATTCTTTTTCTAGGATATACCCTCTTTACATTTTTAAAATTTTTTGATTTTTTTACAAATGTGGAAAACCTTTGCAACAAGTAAAGGTATGAATATATTTGAAAGCTAAACCAAGTCAATCATGATATATGACACCTATTGGTATAGGGGCATAACAATGTGTATTGTTGTGCCTCGGAACTCTAGAAGATAAAATCACTCTATTGCTTCATCAAGCAAAATCTGAACCTATCTACTGACACAAAAATTGTTGTTAATAGTATTACTTATGTATCTTAGCAATAGATACCATTCATAAGAAAAACACATTATTAAAAACACCAGGGTCCACAACAGTCCATTGTTATTATAGTATTTCTCAAATCTCTTGGCTTAATAGCCAAATTAAAGACAACTTAACAACAAATGATACATAATCCTTTCTTCTGAAAGAAAAAAGGGCAGTACAGGCTTCTTTCATTTTACTCTGCAATAGGGTGGCATGACTTCAGGGAGAGGGAAACTATCATTTTTTTTAATAGCACCATCAAGCGTTCATCCATTTCCAATGCTTCTTTTGAAAGCATATCCAGATTTCTCATTGGGCTCTCTAAGTACGTGTTGAAACTTGGAAGGAAACCTCTTCAAACATATTCCCTAGATCTTTAGTTTTTCTTCCATAAACAGGATAAGATGTAAATTCTAAAATTTAGTGATGACCTTTTCCCAATCTAATATTAGCTTTGAACCTCTCAAAATTTGCATATTAGTTATACCCCTGTCTGGTGTTGTTCTTAAACAACAACTACAAAGCACATAACTCTGATTTGTTTTTTTGAGTGTTGACCAAAAACTGCTTTGTGAGTGATGAAATGGTTCTGATTAAAAAATAGGATGCTACCAAATCCACATCAACCAGGTGTGGCATGGCTCACTTCATCAAAAATACTATGCTTATGGATTTATTTATATTCCAAGTATATGGACATTTTATTGGTGAGACATATTTGGACACAGATAGATGGTTCACAAAGTATGTTATATAAATTAATTTGTTTGGATGTGTGGCATAGTGTAAAATTCAAAAAAAACAAAAGAAATTGGGATGTGAATAGAATCAAAGGAAGAAGTGATCTGAGATGAAAGGAAATTCGTGTAAACAAGAAAGCCACAATATATGTCCAGTTCATTTTTGAAACGTTTTTTTTAAATTAACAAACAATTTCTTTCTGCCTCACCCACAATACTAGAAGAAAATAAGATGAGACTGACCATAAAGGCCTTCAACAGCCTAATATAGAAAAGTAAGTAGTGGCAACAATCAAGTCAACCCAAAATTAGTAAACTTATTTTGAAGCAAATGTAATCCATCTTACCTTGTCAGCCATAGGATCCAAGAATGCTCCAAAAGCAAATCCCGATCCCATTTGTAATCCATGAAAATTGTTGGTTCAAGAAAGATTGTGCCCAAGAGACTCCCTTTAAGGCCACTCCCATATAATAGAAAGAGAATGTATGAGCTTAAGACATTAAGATTAAGCAGATATGAGTTATGTAGTGACGATGACTTAATAGTTTATAGATGATTGAATCACTGAGGTTATATAAAATGAATTTAGTGGATTTGCAAAGCCATAAATGAATAATTACTGTTGTATGTTGACCAGTTGTGCATTCAGGGAGAAATTTAGTTGTAGTATTTTACATGGCAAACACTAACCCAGCAAATAGAAATGAGGTGTTGGTAGGCATGTAAAATGCACACAACACTTAAACAGAGCACCAACATTGTTTTTAACCAGTGATCTAGCCCATGATAACATGTTATAAATTTTAAATTTGTGGCTAAGAAGTAACTTGGAATAACTTGAATTGATCTATTGCTTGGGTTCTCTTTGGACTATCTAGAGTGTGGTAGAAAATATTAGGAATAGTGCTAATAAGTCTTAGATATTGTGTAGATTTTGAACAAATGCAAAATGGTGAGGACGCGAAGAAACCAAGGACCCGGAGATTCATCATAAGGACCTCCTACAAATAACCCATTACCGTCACCAGAATTGAGTCTCATCCTGAGTTCCCTAGAAGCAATTAATTAGAGTTTAATGGGGCGCCAAACAAATGAAGTCGAAGGGGAACACCGTCCATCAGGGTTAGGGAATCTTGAGGGATCTAGAGACTATGATAGAGGACCTCCAGTTGAGGACATTACTAGGGTTCTCCAGAATATTAAGCTCCCAGAGTTTGCAGGAGATCACACCAGCGATCATGAAGAAGCTTGGTTAGAAGGAATGAGAAGGTGCTTCACACTAAGGGATTACAATTCAAATTCCAAGGCCAAAATAGCAATATTCCAACTCAGAGATAATGCTCTGAATTGGTGGGGTAACTTGGAGTGTCATCTACACCTCACTCCAAAGTTTCAGGAAGAAGTACCTACCAACATATTATGAAGAACAAGAGGTAGGAGCCTTCCATGCCCTGATACAAGGAGGTCGTACAATAGAAGAATATGAAATTCAATTTATGGAATTGGTCAAGTATGTCTCCTACATGGAAACTGACCAACAGCAAGTAGATCATTTTATGTATGGATTGAAACCTAAGATTAGGGCATTGGTGCGGATGTAGAAGCCATCCTCAGTTGCAGAAGCTGTAGAATGAGCTTGTTATGTCAAAGAACACTTAGACTTAAAGGGTGAAGGCAGGGCCATATTTCCACACCAAAAGAGGTTTATGGGGAAGGCCCCTCGTACCTTCCAAAGGGGAGGAAGTCTGAGAACACCACCATATGGAAACAGGGTTATACCTAGAACACCAACAGTAGGGATTTCAATGGTCTCTAGTGCAGCTTCACCCACAACTTCAAGAGTGCGTACAAATCAAAGTCATACATGAGGAGAAACAAGTGGGGGTAGGGGTTCTAGGGGAAGAAACTCTTTCCAAATAACTCCACAAAATTTGGTTCAAGGTCCACCACGCATCACTTGTTGGGGATGTGGAGGACCTCATTACCAGTGGGACTTCTTTGAGTTACAAACTGGTAACAATCGAAGAGAGGGAAAAGAACCAGTGGGGGGAGCAGGTAGCCACCACTGAATCTATTCAGCAGTTGACAATCAACAAGTTGAACACCAGTATCCCTTGGCAGAAACCTCAGGTATGATAAACAAAGTAAAAGTTAAAATTTTGTTTGATTTTGGTGCTACAGATAGTTTCATTTCACCAGTTGCATTAGAAAAATGTGGGTTGGTAGCTTATGAGCATGATGACTTTAAACAAGTTGAGATGGCTTCTGGGATAAAACAAGAAGTAGGGCCTAGTGTTGACCAATGTCAAGTAAACATTGGGGTGTGTATGACTAAGTTGAAGTCATACATCACAACATTGGGGACGTATGATGTAATTATTGGAATGGACTGGCTAGAAGCTCATCAGCTTTGGTAGACTATTTCAAGAAGAAGGTGATCTGTTTAGATGATGAAGGTAGGCCAATTAAGATTTTTGGAATCAAGAGGGGAGTGTCCCTATGATTCATATCCATGATGAAGGTAAAACGTTGTCTTAGACAAGGTTGCAAACTATATTTGGTTGAGGTTGTAAGTGACCAGAAAGGACCTTCCGTAGATCAACATCTAGTTTTGTCAGAATTCAAGGATGTTTTTCCAAAGGAATTGCCTGGATTACCTCGTAAGAGAGATTGATTTCACAATCGACCTAAAACCAGGAGCAGAACCCATATCTAAGACACCTTATAGGATGACAACTCCAGAACTTTGTGAGTTGCAGATGCGGTTAAAGGAGATCTTAGACTTGGGATTTATCAGACCTAGTATTTCACCTTGGGGTGCACCAGTGATTTTTGTCAAGAAGAAGGATGGTTCCTTGTGGCTATGCATATAATATAGAGACTTAAATAGAGCCATGATAAATAATAGGTACCCAATACCTCAAATAGATGACTTATTTGATCAAATGAAGGGAGAAATGGTATTCTTAAAGATCGATCTACGATCTGGGTACCACCAATTGAGGATTAAAGAGGAAGACATATCAAAAAATGCATTTCAAACTCGGTTTGGGCACTATGAGTTCCTAGTTGTTCCATTTCGTTTAACTAATTTACCAACAGTATTCATGAGCCTCATGAATGGTGTGTTCAGGAAGTACTTGGACCAATTTGTGCAAGTCTTCCTCGATGACATTCTTGTGTATTCCAAGAATGAAAAGGAGTATGAAAAGAACCTAAGGGTGATATTGACTTGCTTAAGGGAAAATCAATTGTATGGAAAATTGTCAAAATGTTCCTTCTATCAAAAGAAAGTCCATTACCTTGGGCACATTATTTTAGGAGAAGGGATTTCAATTGACCCGGAAAAGGTGAAGGCTATATGATGGATTAGCCAGTACGAAAAAATGCTCACGAGGTACGTAGTTTTATGGGGCTAGTAGGGTATTATTGCAGGTTTGTGGAAGGGTTTTCAAGGATTGCAAAACCCATCACCACATTACAACGAAAGGGGGTCAGGTATGAATGGACAAATGAATGTGACACTGCATTCACAGAACTAAAGAGGTTTCTAACTAGTGCATTGATCCTTCAAGTACTAGATATGGGAAAAGACTTCACTATCTGCACCGATGCTTCGACGCAAGGATTGGGTGCAGTATTGATGCCAGAAGGTGGAGTAATAGCTCACGCTTCTAGAAAATTGAAGAAACATGAAGAGTTATATGCTACCCATGACTTAGAATTAGTAGCAGTGATGTTAGCCTTGAAGTTGTGGAGACACTACTTCATTGGGACAAGATATGAGTTAAGAACAAATCATCAGAGCCTGAAACATCTCTTCACTCAAAGGGATTTGAATTCCAATCAAAGGTGGTTGGCCGAATTCATGAATGAGTATGATTTTGAAATCTCATACGTCAAGGGAAAGGAGAACGTAGTGGTGGATGCACTAAGTAGGAGGCCACGAACCTTCTCCCTAGTAGCCTTAAAGATAAATTTAAGGGAGCGTGTATTGGAGAAACGTTTTGAAGATAGTTGGTATCTAAAAGTCATCTCAGCCATCTAGAATGGGAAATAGATAGAACCAAAGTTTGAGGGATATGTCCTTGAACCAGATGGGCTATTGAGATTCCAAGGGAGAATGTATGTACCTAAGGAAGGGGGGGTAAGGAAAACCATCCTCGAAGAGTCACATAGAGCACTCTATTATGCACATCCTGGAATAAGAAGATGTACACAGACACAAAGAAACTCGTATTTTGGATAGGAATGAAGCACGAAATAGTCCAGTTTGTCACCAAATGTCTTGAATGTCAGCGAGTAAAGGTTGATCATCGCAATCCAGCAGGACTCCTACAACCACATGACATCCATACATCTAAATTGGAGGTAATTTCCATGGATTTTGTGGTGGGTTTGCCACTCACTTCATAGAGGCACAATGCTATATTGGTTATAGTTGATAAATTTAACAAAAGTGCCCATTTCATCCTAGTGAAAGACACTTACGATGTTGTGGATGTCGCGCGAGCGTTTATAAATGAAGTTATTCGACTACACGAGTTGCCCACAAAGATCATTTCTGATAGAGACTCCTCATTTACATCTAGGTTTTGGATAATTTTGCAGTCAGCACTAGGGACTCAGTTGAACCTAAGCACTGCATATCATCCAGAAATAGATGGGTAGACTGAAAGAGTAAATCAGGTTCTGGAGGACATGCTTAGGATGTATGTCATGGATAATCAGACTCAGTGGAAAAGGTACTTACCATTGGTAGAGTTTGCCTATAATAATAGTTATCACAGTTCAATCGGGATGCCTCCCTATCAAGCTCTATATGGAAGGCCATGTAGGATGCTGTTGAGTTGGGAAAAGTTGGAGGACTGAGTAATATTTGGCCCTGAATTAGTTCAAGAAATGGAGGAACAAGTAAAGCAGGTTCGACAAAGGTTAAAGGAAGCGCATGATAGACAAAAAAATTGTGATGATTCACATATGATTGATCACAGTTATGAATTAGGGGACCAAGGTTTTACTCATATTCAGCCCAACAAAAGCACCATTCGGTTTGGGAATGGGATGAAATTGTCACCTTGGTTCGTAGGACCTTTTAGGATCAAGGAGAAGATTGGACTAGTTTCCTATCGTCTTGTACTGTCACCCCATTTGCATAAAACTCATGATGTTTTTCATGTATCTATTTTATGACATTATGTTTCTGATGAATCTCACAAATTGGATTGGAGGGGATTGCAGGTCTCAGACATGGGAACCATAGTGGTCGAAACATTATGCATATTGGACCATAGGGTTTGACAGCTCAGAAGTCACATGGTGGACCAAGTTAAGGTCCAGTGGGACAAGTATAGCCCAGGATCTACTACCTGGGAGGATGCAGAGACTATGCGTCATGAATACCCCTCACTTTTTGAGCATCTGTGATGCCCATTATTGACTTAGACAACTACCTATGTTAAGGTTCTATTTTGCAGTTCCATGTTATTTATTTATGAACATTATGTAATATTTATGCATTTGGTTTGACACATGAAACTACTTATATAAATCAATTGATATATTTGATATTGATGATAGAAATGGATGATGTATGGCCTAAATTTATGACTCACTTAGTGATGGATTATCTAGTGCGTGACTTATCAGAATTATTTTGGTTCATATATAACTCAATTGGATATGATTTGTTTAAATGAATGACTTAGTGAATGTATAATTTACTTCCAGTATGAATTTCCAGGTTGACACGTTGATACTAGACTTAATAATGTGATGATTATACGTCTTGTTGTTATATAAGTGCATGAATGAGAGCCAACCCGCAGGGGGAAAGAACTATATGATAGCGAAGATCTACCCTTCCACTGAGGGAAGGTTAAGACATCTCATGAGGAAGGTATAATGTACATTGTTCTATTACATTTGTTATCTACTTAAGATGCACTCATATGAAATAACTAAAATTAAAATGACAGGTGACAAGAGTACCTGACTGGATTATTCGATGACGAGTCCAACTAGCACTGTAGTATGGTCCATATTAGGGCATTGACCCTAGTTGTGAGGAGGGTTGGAGGTATTTCCCACTGTGTATCCTCCAAAACCTAGAATCATGGGAGGGCGGCGGTGGATACACTGCCCTAGACATGTGATGACCATTTCTAGTTGTCTACTGGGAAGTTAGGTCAATGTAGTCGACGCTTCCACCATGTCAGTTTTATCAGTGGTTAGTATGGTCGATGCCACTGGATAAAGCAATAGAGGACAGATAGGATGGAAACGGAAGTAGGTCATGATGAATAGGAGGATATAGATCAGTTGGAGACTCTTGGGGGAAAGTAATGTCATTGTCTGACTTATCAATTTTACTACTACAACTCTCTCTATTTTGTTATTCCTTCGAACTCCTTATATCTTTTCACTCTAAATTTGGGACGAAGTTTTCGGAAGGAGGGTTGTATGTATTGGCCCACTTAAAATTATCATGCAAATTTTATTAATGTTTACATTACTTGAAAATATTGAGAAATATTGGTGAATACCTTCATTTGAGAAAACTGTAAATTTTATTTACAGAGGTAAAATTTATTATTGCTATTAATCAAATTTCCATCTTGTATTCTCAAAATTAATCTTGGATAGGATATAGTCTCCTACCATTATTCAAATTTAAATATTCATCTCACATTCCCAAATGTACTCTCACATTTACTTGGGAGAGGAAATGGTCCTATCCAACTAATTACCAATATATATATTCATCTCACATTCCCAAATGTACTCTCAGATTTACTTAGGAGAAGACATGGTCCTCTCCCATTAATTACCCAATTTTATGTTCATATCTCACATTCTCAAATTTACTCTCACATTTACTTGGGAGAAGACATGGTCCTCTCCAACTAATTACCAATATATATATTCATCTTACATTCTCAAATGTACTCTCAGATTTACTTGGGAGAAGACATGGTCCTCTCCCATTAATTTCCAAATTTTATATTCATATCACATTTCCAAATGTACTCTCAGATTTACTTGGGATAAGAGAAGTAACCTGTAAGGATGAAGGAGAAGCTAATGACATTAATGAGAGGTGGTTGAGGGAGAGAAGAGAGGAGAGGCATAAAAAGGGGAGGAGGAAGAGAGAAAGGGGGATGCTAGGTCTTTCTTTTGATTTTGAGTTGCTTGTGATTTTGGGAGAGCTAAGGGAACCTGTGGAGGTTTATTGGGCTTGGAGTTTGGAGGGATTATTATTTATCTTGGTCTGGATTATTCATCTTGGACACACACTACATCTGGTTGGACTTGGGCTTAGAGGGCTATGGAATCTGTGGAGGTTTCCTGGGCTAGGAATTATTTCCTAGTTGGTTGGGAGGTAAATCCAGTTGGTAGTCAAGAGGAGTGTTTCAGTAGGAGCAACAACTCAAGGGCATATCCACCGATCATCGGTATAGGTATTCCTCTATTCATATATTACTCATGTAAATTACTGAAATGAAATTTTCACTATAAGTTGTAGGGATTAGAATGTAAATGGTAAATTATTATTGTTTAAATGTCTTGTAAGGAACGATAAAATTATCATTGTTTAAATATCTTGTAAGAAAGTAAATTACTGCCTCTTTTTTCATTTAATTCCCAGAGAATATGGATCTGTTAAAAGTCCCTAGGAGAGGGCCATTACAGTACGTGTTACCGGGAATAGTGTCCACTCGAAGCTGCTATTCCCACCAAGACTGGTAGCTATCTTAGAAACAAACAAGTTAAAACTACTTTCACTTTCCTTTATGAAAAATAGATAAGAGTGGAACAAAGGACGCCAACCTTAGTCTTGCACTTGGTTCCTTGCCTAATTCCTCTACTTCTTGATAGATGTTTGTCGCTTCTTCTTCATCTGCCCAGCTTCAAAGAGCACCTGTGGTATCATAGCAGCATAATACGATCGAAGAACATATATCTATATTCATAAACAACATAGGACCAGATATGTATTGACCACACAAATGCATATACAACCAAACATAAAAGAATGTGGAGGAAAACTTGAATAACTTTATTAATATCAAGAATAGCAAGAGGATTACAACCGATTGTTCTGGCCCAGCATCATCCTCCAGCAAGAAATCCCTTCTTCACCTCAAATAAAGATTAGATCACCCAACACTATGAATTTTCACCAGAAAACCAACAACACTTCTCTACAAGATACAAGATTCCAGCCTCTGAATCTCTGTGATGAGGGATCCATATATAAATGATTGTAGGGGGGTGAGTCAGCTTCTGTGATTTTGATTAGTGTCCTCTTTCTGATATTTATTGATTCCACTTGGAGATTGATGATCTCTTACTCATCCCTGGTCGAAAACAGAGAGGCAAGTGTCAG
Source organism: Pinus taeda (assembly GCA_000404065.3). Classification (NCBI taxonomy): domain Eukaryota; kingdom Viridiplantae; phylum Streptophyta; class Pinopsida; order Pinales; family Pinaceae; genus Pinus; species Pinus taeda. The sequence continues at coordinate 183,137 of APFE031206884.1, forward strand.
AGGGGAAGTTTCTGGAAGATTCTATGATCTTCCACCTCGCAAACTGTCTTTGCCATTTGTCCATTCTCGCCCATCGCACCCTACAGAGGGGCCACCTAGTATGCATTGCATCCTTTACATTGGGAAGGTGATATGCATCACATTCTCTGCACTGGGCATTCAGTATGGTCCAGGTTTGACCATTTCTGAGCAGTTGTTTGTGGAGAACTTCTGGGAGATGATGTAATCAGCTAACCTTGTTCCTTTATGTAGTGAAGAAACACTTTTAGGGAATTAGGAGCCCTCCTTTTGTGGACATTTATGATTGGGGTTGCATTGCCCAAAAATGTCTATAACAACTGCCCCCTAAAGCATGAGGTCGTTAATATTTTGATGTCGGGTGAAATGCTTTATCATGAGGATCCGAAGTTTTTTCGAGCTGGGAGGCAACCTATAATAAGATACAATACAATACATTATCTTCATAATATTTTTCATGATCTAGTTGAGGAGGGCGTCCCCATGCTTAGCTTTATAAATTCATTTTCATGTACATAGGACAGACAACCGTCTATGTAGCAGACTAATGATTTGGACGGAGTCATCATCCTTCGATTTGGATGATCATCTGTTTGGAAATGAAGTACATTTGATGTCTTTATTTTCCTGAATATATCACAACCTGGATAGATGAAACTAGATCTGTGGTCTTCAAAACTCATGCAATCTTCACTCGGAGTACAATTCGATCCATGTGAAAAATGTTCTAGAGTCGAACATGGCAAGACATCACCTGATTACCAGCCAATGATGTAAGTTGTTAACAGGCGTGAGAGGAATTACCAATAATGACAATGACCCTCAAGGTACTACAGTACAATTCTTATGGTGTGAAAAAGGACTTGGCATCGAACAACATGCAACATCTCTTGGTCAAAGGCCATTGATGTAAACCTGTCGCCGAAAGTGAGAAACTTGCCATTGAGGCATGAAAGCTTCAAAGTATTGAAAGGGGTTGTTCCTAGGTCGACTTCTTGGATAATGAGCTGATGTCGACAAGAAGTTACCCATTGTAGGAGGGCCTTAATGAGTCCCACATCTACGACACGGAATAGAGCAAATAATTTTGGAGGTGAAAACGATCTGATGATACAGGGTTCAGGGTGGCAGTCATGAAAGAATGGAGTGTGAATGTATTGCAATGGGTGAGACACAGGTGAATTCTCTAAGTGACTTCTCTTGAACATACCAGCGACACTGACAATGGATTGGTAGTGTTAACCCCAAAGATAGATGGTGTGATGAACCAATGGTGATATGACCAGTGAACGGAACAACCCAACCCGACTCGAATGCAGAGAGAAAGTGTCATGTTCAAGAGCGACTTGCTACCAATAAAGTTTCTTCAAGTTTTCTTTCCAATTTTCCACAGTCATTGCTGACTAGTACCTCTTTATTTTTGTTAATCTTGAGGAGGATAACATATGCTTGTTCTCTAATTTTCCCTTCGTGCGAACATGTCGCTATGTTTTAACGAGATTAGCGACAGTGATACTCGTTCTCATCCATTTAGACAAGTTTGTTGCTATTCAGTTTTAACAAGTTTAATGACAAAGATAACTCGGTCCTTTTCAATTTTAGAGAGTCTAAAAGGGACAGAAAGGAAACTCCAATGATTTTTTTTCATCATATAATCCCTTAAGTCCGAAAAAGCGTAAAATAATACGAATGGGATGAATTTTCGATAGCTTTAATGAGCCGAATCAGACAAGCGCTCGATCTTTTTGTGTAATAATCCCTCAAGTCAAAAAAGATTAAAATCTAGAGGAGGGATAACACTTTTGATGACTTTAATGAGCCGGAGAGGCTAATCTCTCGGCAATATTTTCATATTTTACAAGTCAGTTGAAAATAAATTTAACGAGACTCGTTTTTCGACGAACGAGCGATGATTTCGGGTAGCAGCTGATTCCAGGTAAGGTTTGGAATTTTCCAATCATGGCAGTGTCACAAGGATGGCTAATAGAATCACTCTTCGCAGATGTTCCTCAAAAGGGGTAAACAATAAAATGGAGGCATATGATTGGCTAAAAACAGAGTGGAGGTGATGATGAGAACACGACCAAGGCTCAAAAGCTGATGATAATGCATTCACAATGGTTATTTACCAGAAATTGGTTCATTTTTTAATGAGCTGAAACTCTAGGGGAAACGTTTGCTCATTGCTTATGTTTATTTTTTAACGATCTTGAATTCCGCATTAAAACTGCTCGTGATAATGGTCATTGATTCCTTAATTCACCGTTAGCATTTTGTTCTTTCAAAGATTGTACTACCTGTTCAATTGCTTCATCAAACTGATTAGAAATGAAAACATATGCTTGATAAATGAGTTAAGAACACTAATACCTTACTTGAATTATGTGAATGGTAATTTAAAAGTGAATTTTACCTCTCATTTTACCATTTCATTTGAACTTGGTTTGTTGGAGCTCTAGAGGTGCTTTTCCCCCCTGATTTTCGGTAGCTGATTCCAAGAGATTCTGTGGATGATTCTCGATGGCATCTGGACTAGGTAGGAGCTAAACTTGTGCTCTTCAGTTGCATTCTTTTCTTTTCGAATTCTGAGCCTGTTTCCCTACTTTTCTGAGCCTCTGGGGTTTGAACAATTCACCCTGGCTCCATCGCACCCTTCCTTAATCAAAAGGTGCGATGCATATTAGCCTTCTCACTGGCTAGTCAGTATGCATCACTCCCAGTACACTGCTGGGGTACGATGGGCGCAAGGAGGAAACTTTTTGCACAACTTTCTCATGGATTTTTCCCTATTTTTTGCCAAATCATGACCCTGACTCTTCTCTTGTTTGTTTTTCAGATATTCATCGGAGAAAAATGCTTGTTACAAGGCGAGAATGTGAGCATGAAGAAGAGGACATGGTTGCTTTACACGATCCGGGCACGGTAATTACATTGCGGAACTGTGGCCTGTTGAAGTTTTTCCGCATCTCTAGCATAAGGCAACAAATCAACTTGTTGCAATATTTCCTCAACGCCTGGGATCCTACCAACCAGGTGTTCCAGATTCGGGGCAAATCTATCCCCTTGACTATCGTGGACATCTATTTTTGACCGGTTTATCGAGGCATGGTGCCCCTCTCTCATTATCGGGTCCGGCCCACGGGGGTGAGTCCGTGAGGGAGTATATTTGCTGGCACTGGAGAGAGGGATCTCAGCTGAGTACAGACGGCAAGATCAATATCCGAGATGTCACTGACCATCCCTTGAGGACCATTCTGTTCAATTTTGTTAGACTGGCTGGTAGTGCGGCTCTTCACATAGCTAACATGTCTTACATGCAGTATGCTTTGGAATGCCTCGAACCAAATTTGTTCAACTGGTGTGATGCAGTACTCTCTGTGATGAAAAAACAACTAACCAAGGTGAAAAGTGGAAGATCCAAGAATTTTGGCTATGGTTCTATTTTGACCGCTTTTGCTTTAGAGAAGATCCCACTGATGCAGCCGCAATACATCTCACTTGGCCTACCTCCATCGACTGAACCACGGATGCAGATATGGGTTGACCTCATGTCTCAACAGGCTGACCAGTCTCATATTTCCTTTTCTGATACTTTCTTCGAGTGGTTCGATCGTCAGGAGATGGTTTATGCCAAGTTTCCATATGCTGGCATGGATTTCCGGGGCACCCCATATTTAGTGCTATCGGCTGGCAAGCATTGGGGTGCAATGGGTAAATATTATAAACATATCTCTGTTTATTGCTTTTATAATGTTCTTACACTTTCTATGATCAAGACTAATCGAAACTCATGTGCTCATGTAGATATTGGACCAGTTCGACTAGCAGTACGCCGAAGAGAACCAGCGGCCGCTCTAGTAGGAGAGGCTGTGGGGAGGGCCATCCTCCGCGACCTTGACGTGACCGAGACTCTTTCAGCACTACAGGATCAGGTCAAGGGTCTCACCCTTGGTATCTCGGATATGAGGACCGATGAGCTGCTTCTGCAATTGTAGCGACATACTACTACTGTGCCAAGTCGATGGACTAGGCTTTTACGCATGATTGCACAGGCGGTGACTTGCTATCACCAACATCATTAGACTAGGGTGCCCCCTATCATTTTGAGTTTTGGGTCATTTGACTAATTTTTTCTTGGTTACAGAACATTATGTGTAAACTATAAATAGTTATGTATATATTTTTGATTTTCGGAGCTTTATTTCGGTTACGTTACATGATCCTGCTGCAAATATTGATGTGATGCTTATTTTTATAAATGACGCAAATGTATGTCTAACACATAGTTTGCCAATGAGTCTGTTAATGTGTTTAAATTTATGGAAATATGTTCATATTGAATGAAATCGAACTGTCTTTCCAAAATCCTGACCCTTAGGAACATATGATAGATGGCTGGATTCCGTATGGAGTCGATACCAGTGAGCTGTAGAATGACGAGCTGTGAGTCTAGCCTAACGACTAGTCGACATATGCCATGTTCGATGGCATCAGAGAGGAGTTCTATCAACGCACTGTATTCAGCGATATTGTTCTTCAACTGACCAATACATACCCCTATGAAACTTACTAACCCGCTGCTGGGATCGAAGATGGCCCATGCCACAAAAGATAGGTTCCGTGAACTATGACTTGCTCCATCGGCATATCCAAAAAATGATTCCAATAAGTACAACATCTAAAATGAATGTAAAAAGTGGGTTACCTAACCAAAATAGTTACTCTTAGCGAAAACAAAAAGTAACAAAAGCATAGGGATTACTAGGTGATATTAAGCATAGTAACGCTTGAGGTACAACCCGTTGCGGGGTTGTGCCAGTGGAATCCCATCATAATCCATCAACTCATAGGCTCCTTTTGATAATACACACTTAACAATATAGGGACCCATCCATAACGATTCGAATTTCCCTGCTGCCAACTTATCAGACTCCTGGTCGTAAAGTAAGACTAGGTCACCTTCTGAGAAGACACGAGGTTTGACATTTTTGTCAAACTGCGCTTTGACTTGTTTCTTATGAGCTTCGTTAGCCGAAGCCACATTGTAACGAGTTTCATCCAATTGGATTAGTTCCAAGAAATGAGCCTCTTCTTCTGAGGTTCCGGGGAGAAGGTCGATTGTGAGTTTGAGGGACGAGATTTCACATTGAACTGGTAAGATTGCTTCCAGACCGTACACTAGTTGAAAAGGTGTAAACCCGGTTGCATTTTTCACCGATGTCCGATATGCCCAAAAGGCCGTGTACACGATCAGGTGCCAACTCTACTTATGGACTCCAATCATCCTTTGCAGCATGCGCTTCAGGACCTTGTTGATTGCCTCAACTTGTCCGTTAGCTTGCAGATAGTACAGAGTAGAGTTGTTGTGAGACAGTCCTAATTTGGCAGCCAACTCAACCATCATGTGATTGTGAAAGTGTGATCCATGATCTGTGACTATGGCCTATGGAACACTGAATCTAGAGACTATGTGATTAAAAAAGAAAACGGCAGCCGTTTCGCCGCTGTTGTTTAATGTAGGCATCGCCTCAGCCCATTTGGTAAAATAGTCTGTTGTGACTATTATATACCCATGCCCCCTGGCCAAGGTGGGGTTACATGTCATGAAATCTATGCCCCATTTGGAAAATGGCCCAACAACAACTACTAGTTGCAGCGGTGCAGGTGTTCTTCTGGTTTTGCTATCAAATATTTGGCAAGCATGGCAACTTCTAACTACCATTATGCAATCTTTGAACATTGTTGGCCAGAAGTATCCTGCTCGCAAAATCTTCTACGCCGTAGCATAACTAGATTGATGCCCCCAACACACGCCTGAATGACAATCATTCAGGACTTTTTCGGCTTCCTCATCGGTGAGGCACCTCTGCAGAACTGTATCAATACCATGACGGTAAAGAGTATCACTGACGATCACGTAGTCTTTTGCTTGGTATCGAATCTGTCATTGTTTAGAGCGTGAGGTATTAGACCTATATGTTTGGGTTTGGAGATAGATGATTATATCTGTGTACCATGGATTGCTTGAAGATATCATAAACAAATTTTCATCCATGATTGCTTCTTCGGATGTTGCATCTTTGGACGATGATGGGAGATCACATAGTAGCTCCGCGAAGACCAAGGATTTCTTTGATTTCGATTTTTTGAATTCTAGATAAAACTCTTGTAAAATTGCTATCCATTTTGAATATTTGCCCCCTAGCAACTGTCGTGAAAATATATAAGTCATGGGGTTGCAATCTGATAAAATGGTAGTTTTTCTGAAGAGGATGTAGTGTTGAAATCTCTCTATCGCTTGAACAGCTACTAGGGCTAGCTTTTCAACGTAGGAGTATTTCATTTCCGTATCATTTAAGTTTTGGCTTAAATAATATATAGGATTTTCAATTCCATTATCCTCATGAACTAAAACCATTTCTATGGTCGTATCCGCTACAGCCAGATACAGGGTAAAGTCTTCTTGATAATCAGGAGCATACATTAATGACGCTTTTATTAGAAATTGCTTTAAAGGATCAAAGGAAGCTTGCGCAACCTGATCCCAAATGAAGGGTAGTTCGTTTTTCAATAGATGAGTATAACCTTTAGCAAGTTCGGCGTAATTTGGAATGAATCTCCTAAGAAAGTTCGCTTTCCCTTGGAGTTTCTGAATCTGAAGCAAATTTGAAGGTGGAGGTAAATCAATGATTGCCTGAACCTTACATGGGTCGAGACGAATCCCGTCCTTTGAGACCACAAAGCCAAGTGAACGACCAGAACTGACACAAAACACACATTTGTGCGGGTTGAGTCATATCTTGTAGTGTCGGCAGCGTAGAAAAATTGCTCTCAAATGCTGCGGATGATCGGTCCGCTTTCGCGAATGAGCTGGAAGATCGTCGAGATATGGTTGAATGATGTTCTTGATGTCATGGAAAGCATAGTTCATTGCTCTCTGAAAAGTTTCCCATGCATTCTTTAAACCAAAGGGTAGCTTGCGATATGCGAATGTGCCCCATGGACAAATAAATGCAGTCTTTGACTGGTCCTGTGGGCGGATATTTATTTGATTATACCTGGAAAATCCATCCATAAACGAAAATATTTCACATCCGACGCATTCGTCAATTATCTGGTCAATAAAGGGAGTAGGGTAGCTGTATTTTTTTGACAAGCTTTATTTACATCCCTATAATCGATGCACACTCTAATCGTTCCTTGTTTCTTCATCACAGGAACAATATTCGATACCCAGTCGGTTAGAGGAACCGGGTAAATAAAACCATCATGGAGGAGTTTTTCAACTTCCACCTTGATGGCAACGACTTTCTTGGGGTGCACCTTCCATAGTCATTGTCGTACCAATTTGACATCTGGATACATCTTAATTTCATGTTCAACTATGCTTGAGTTAATACCTTGCATTTCATCATATGACCAAGCAAATACATCTCTAAACTCGCGAAAGAGAGCGCTATATACTTCTAGTTCTGAAGAAGAACAAGATTTGTCAACATGAATATTCTCTACAACATCTCTTTTGGTCGAGATATTTATGGAGATAGTTTCTTCAATATTGGATAGGTTTCTCTCAGAATCCACCGTATTTACAGTATTCGACAGAAATTCAAAAAATTAGGGATGGTCTAGGTTGTTGGAATTATCTTCTTTCCAATTCAAAAGATGGGAACGATGGTGGTAATCTTCCCATGGTGCCCCATCAATCATCATCGATTGAACGATTCCTTCGTCTGTAGAGTGTACTTGTGACCAAGGATCTGAAGGGGTGCCATATTCCTTAGACATATCTATCCAAACTCTTGATGAGCATTGGTATGGGTTTGCCTCCCATGTCGAAAACAATTATTGCTATAATATTTCCAGTGGGTTTAGAGGCAATACCTGCAGATGATCGATATTAATATCATTTTCTGACATGTTTTGAACGGAAGATATCATATTACAGGTTCTCACCTTAGCCACTTCCACCAGATTGGTTGGAGGCGGTAGGGCAAAAGTTCCCATTAATGTGTGGTCTTTTAGTAGGCCTACTCTGATATTTTGAAGTGAATTAGGGCTTCCATGGATCATCGGAATGCTTCCCGTAACTTGCGAACTATTGGGGAGAAATGTTTTTTGGTTGATGATTGTAATTCCTCCTTGGGAAGGAAATGCAATATTCGTAAAGTAGGTCGACACAATGGCTACCATGGCATATATCCAGGGTCTTCCCAGTAGGATGTTGTAATTGAGGTTTCCGTCGATAACTTCAACATCAATTTCTACTGTTTTTCCCCCCAGTTCGACTTGCAAGTTACTTAATATCCCATGCGGGGTGTATGTTCATCCATCAAATGCTTTTAATGTCATCGATGATCGCGACAAGGGTGGAGACCCTAAAGTTTTCCAACAACTCATCGACATAATACATGTGGATGCCCCCACATCAATAATTGTTCTATGAACAATTTTGTTGAGGGCTTTCACTTGAATGAGGAAAGCTAGTTGAGCTGGTAAGTGAGGGTCATATCCTTTGTGATTAAAGGACACAAGATTGGAATCCGTTGGGTCAATCCCACCTACTGCTGATAATCAAGCCTGCTTTTGGGAGGGGCAATTTTGCAGTACCTCAAGTGTCGACATGGCGGAGGGCGATTTAGCTAAACCCTCCACTATATTATAGTGTTTTGCTGCTTTGGCATGAGGATTAAACGTCGATTTGTGTACTACTCCCTTTGGTGGTTTTATTGTTAATTCAGGGATGATGGGTGGCACAACTTTGGTCGAAGTTGTTGTTGAACTACTAGGTTGATCATTATCCTTGTTGTTTAACATCTATGGATTCCCGTAATATTTATTCCTTGTCGATATGAGAGCATCATTTAGTTGCTTTGAAACCAACAACATTAGCACTTGGGATGGGGAAGCATTTTCGCTAGCAACCAGGTTTGTTCCTAGGTTCGAAAATGGATCAGTCAATACATCCGAGGTTTTTGAACTTTTGAAGAATTTTCTAAGTTCAGCTTTATATGGACACTCTCTAGTCCAGTGATCCTCATCACATATTAGCCATGGACTTTTCGGTTTCTTATCCCCAGAAGAGTTTGCAGAAGATTTTTCAGGAGATGACTCCTCCTGGTTCTTCTTATTCCCTTTCTTTTTCTTCTTGCCTCCTGGTTGCTTGGGTTATTTTCCTTTGTCTGTCGACACAACATTTACTTTTGAGCATAGAAGTTCTTCATTTGCGTTTTGACTTGAAACCGTGCGGGCCTTTTTCGACGTAGCCTTTACAGTTTTAGTGCTTGTCGTACCTATCATGCCATCGCCAGCATGAGAGTCTTTGTTTGATTTAGGAGGGGGAGGAATGGAAAATTATGTTCTAGGAGCATTAGGGATTTTATCGTAGAGTGTGCCAGACTGAGTATAGATCAAGTCTAGATATTTTTCACGAGCAATAACTTGCTCTTCAGTGATGACTCCTCCCTTTGCCACATCTTCTGTAATAGAAGGTAACAATGACTTAATAAACCATTCAGCCAATAGCTG